>CM074782.1:10912938-11119623 GCA_037355745.1 Pseudo-nitzschia multiseries | reverse complement strand
TACACTCAGCTTTTGTTAAGAGTACCGGGGGCAGAGAAAGCTCGGAGATACTCCAAATTTCAGCTACTTCAACCAAAACTTTGATTTCACTGACAGAGGAAGAGCTTGCCATCCAAAAGGAAGCAAAAGCTCGGACAAAAGAAAGAAAATTACTCCGATGCCAGTAAGATGTGATAGATAAGGAAACTTCCCTAGAGAAGAGATTGTTTATCTGGCGCGGACAATGGGGACCTCCGATAAGGATTCCGGAGAAAGTGGACAGATATGATTCAGAAGTCATTGCAAAGATGTGGAGCATCAGTGTTAAGAGGACCGAAGAAACAATTAAGGTCACTACCCAGGAAGGCATGAGAAACCTTACGCAACCAATCACCCGCAGGCTAAAGACCCAAAAGTGGAGAAACAGAAAAGTACTTAAGGGTCGGTGGTTTGTTGATACAATGAAGTTCAAAGTACCGAGTATCATTTGGAATGATACCGACGCACAGATCTTTACCAATGGGAAAGGATATGTGGCATTCTATCCAGTAAGAGGGGAGAAACGATGCCACAATGGACTATCTTGCTTCATAAATGAGGTAGGAATACCGGAACATCTTGTCACTGATGGGGCAAAGGCCCAAGGAAATCATGAGACACACAGCACTGGATGGACTAGGCTTCGATCGGAGTATCGCATCCGCCAAACCTATATACAGCCCCATTGTTGGTGGCAGAATACGGCAGAACACAGTGCAGGGGACCTAAGGAGATCAATCCAATTGATGACTTCTAAGAAAGGAAGCCCGAGGAGGTGCTGGGCCTTTTGTGGAATGTTGGCAGCCGGAAGGTTAAGTAGCACTGCATCTGGGGATCCATCTGCTATGGGAAGGACTGGATTTGAGTTAGTCCATGGATATACTCCAGACATAACCCCATTCATGATACACGATTGGTATGATTTCATCCGGTGGTACAACCTACAGGATAAGTTGGAGAAATACGGACGATGGCTGGGCCCATGTGGGGATACTTACGGAGGTGGTGACTGCCATTATGTATTATATAAAACAGCAAAAGTACACATAACAAACGGCACGCGGCCTATATCCGAAGTGGAGTGGAAGCACCCAGACACTATCCTGCAGTTGGAGGAACACAACAAACTACTTAATGAAAGGATTGGTGATGAGGCGAAGCCCTCGGATACTTACCTGGAAAACAAGTTAGGAGAACCACCCTTGGGCCTATTTGATGGCAAATATGAGGGTGAGGACGAGGTACTGATGGCTGAGCCAGAGGCGCCTTCCCCGGACATTGATGATTTAAGCGACAATCTTGACAAGTATCTTGGAAGCCAAGTGTTACTGCAGATAGGGGACCACCGGTACAGGGACGCAAGTGGGATCTTAGTTGGAGAAAATAATAACAATCCACTCCTAGACACAAGATCCTACGAGGTTTCTGTGCCAGATGGATCCATCGAGATCTACACGGCAAATGTGCTTGCGGAGAATCTCTATTCCTCCGTGGATGACGAGGGGCGCATGTACTGTCTCCTGAACGAGCTCCTTGACTATGAAAAGGGTAAGGAGGATCTAGCAATACAGCAGGCAACTATCACTACTAAGTCCGGACAAACATGGACTAAGATAACAACCAAAGGGTGGAGAATCCTGGTCAGTTGGAAAGATGGAACTTCTTCTTGGGCAAAGTTAAGTGACATGAAGGAAAGTTTCCCCGTCAAAACGGCTCTGTTTGCCAAAGAACAAGGCATAATAGATGAACCAGCGTTCAAGTGGTGGGCCTATTGGGTAATTTGAAAGAAAGATCGGATTATCTCCAGCGCCAAGACCAAATATTGGACCAAATCCCATAAATATGGGGTTAAACTACCAAAAACAATTGCCAAAGCAAGAAGGATAGATGAAGAATCCGGCAGTGACTATTGGGCCCGGGCTATTGCAAAAGAAATGAAGAACAATTTCATAGCCTTTGAGTTCAACGACGAGGACAAAGTACTGGTGGCACATACAAAAATCACCATGCACATGGTATTTGATGTAAACATAGATCTAACCCGAAAGGCCCGACTTGTTGGGGACGGGCATAAAGTGCCTGAAATATCACGGGAGTATAATTACTCAAGCGTGCCAAGCAGGGATTCAGTCCGGATGTTCTTCCTAGTCGCTGCACTTAACGGCATTGAGGTCTTAAGTGCCAACATCCAAAACGCATACTTAACCGCACCAATAAAGGAAATTACTATACAGTGGCTACGTTAGAACAAGGGTTTGCACCGGAGCTATGTGGAAGGCCCTGCAAAATTGTAAGGGCCCTATATGGATTACCAGCTGCGGGCGCATCATTCTGATCTCATCTGTCTGAGCACTAAAGGGGGCTTGGATATAAGTCTTGCAAAGCGGATCCGGACGTATATATGCGGCCGGCTATAAAGAAAGATGGCTCGGCATATTACAAATACTGTGTGGCATATGTGGATGATATCCTTGTATGTGGAATGGATCCGAAGTTCCAAATGGATGCAATCGAAAGGCAGTTCAAGTTGAAGGATGGGACCGTTGAACCACCCACTTTCTATCTAGGGGAAGACATTGGCAACACGTCCGTTGATGGGGCTGAGTACTGGTCCATGTCTTCAACTAAGTATACGTCCAAAGCTGTTAAATCTGTTGAAGAGGAATTGAGTAAAGGGCAATATGCCTTCAAGGTACTTCCGAAATCTGCAAAATCACCATTGATAACTGGATATAGGCCCGAAATTGACGTCTCACCGGAACTTGGTCTGGAGAAACAAAACTATCACCAGGGTTTAATAGGTATATTCCGTTGGATATGTGAACTCGGAAGGCTGGATATTGTAATGCCTGTTTCACTTATGTCCCGGTATCTTGCACAGGCCCGAGAAGGGCATCTAAACCAATTGTTTCATTTGTTTGCATACTTAAAGAATTACAGCAAATCAAAGTTGGTGTTTGACTGCTCCATCCCAGAACTTGATGAATCAGTATGCCACGAATGTGACTGGGCTGAATTTTATCCAGAAGCGGGGGAACTAATTCCTCCAGATATGCCCAAGCCACGAGGAAAGGCTGTATCTACCACATGCTTCGTGGACGCCGACCATGCCGGTTGCAAGGCTACTAGGAGATCCCATACAGGAATCATCATCTTTGTTAACAGGGCACCAATCCTATGGTTCTCTAAGAGACAAACAACCATTGAAACATCCACGTTTGGCTCAGAAATTGTGGCACTTAAGATTGCAATTGAAATGGTAGAAGGTCTACGGTATAAGCTCAGAATGATGGGCATACCTATAGAAGGACCGACCAACATGTACTGTGACAATGACTCGGTTGTTAAGAATGTAACACACCCAGAAAGCCCTTGTAAGAAGAAGCGCAACAGTATTGCTTACCACAAAGCGCGCGAATGCATTGCGGGAAAGATTATCCGGATTGGCAAGGAACCCGGTGAAACTAATATTGCAGATCCGCTCACTAAGCTTATGGGTGGGGTAAAGCTATTCTCCTTATGTAGGAGATGCATGTGGAGATGCAAATAAAAGGACCAGCCCTTAAGGTATCTTCTACAAGTACTTAACACTACAAGTACGAAGACACGGGGACTCTAGAAAAGCGCCGGTAGCAAACGTACAGACGTACAGACATTCGGAGCTACACACGAATGAGATAACACACGTATGACTAACAGGCAAATAAGCAAGCCAACTCGCTGAATCGCTAACCGTAAGGGTGCGCTAAAAGTGCACCAATAGAGGTTCGATACGAGTAATCATCTTACATGAAAAACACTCACAAATCTAAATACTAATACTTGAAATCACTGAATACCACTAGACTTACCTAGTAGACTACACGTGTAAACGTGTTAGTGAAGTAGTAAGCTCACGAGAACAAAACTAAATTTAGATCAGTGCCAGGAAAACAATGAAAATAGACAGGTGACCACTTCTTTGTTGCAGGTTGAACAGAAGGAATGTTTATGTTTGGAGAATAACAGTTGCAGTGACGGCACATCCGCATGACACCCTTCTTGAAGGAGCCGTATTTTCCACACAATTTATCATGAAGTTCTGTGTCGCCGATAACATAGGCAATGGCAAATTTCATTTTTACCTTCCACTGTTGATTTGCGTACGGAACATAATTCCATTCGATACCACCGTCTTCATTACACGCGGCTTTAAAGGAACAAAACACTACTTCCAAACCATTATGAAGATTCTGAATTTGTTCCTTTGAAGTAACAAGGCGAGAGTGTCTTGTTGACTCCCATTCTGGGCCGGGATGGAAGTAAATAGTTGTCCATGCTTCAGGTCAAGCGCGGGTCTCCACATTAAAGATACCAAGTGTCATGTTCAATGGTGTTAACGTAAGTCTTCCGTGTGCATCCAAAGATATGCCGTCCATGTAAAATATAATAGGAACAAGAATTTCTTGCGAATTGGGATTGCAAATTTCTTTCCAAGAAGATTTCCACCACAAGCTGTGATGCAATTCTGAGATTACAGAATAAGGATTCAATTCAGGATTATTGTCGGGAGATAGATGGGTGGAATAGTTGGGAAACGAGAGGTTTTCTTCTATCATTAGCTGCTGGTCAGAAAGTAGAGAATAAATGGCATTCTTAAAAGAATGGACATACACCTGAGTGGGCTTATTATCAGGTTACCAATTCAGTATATGAGGATGAAATTTCATATCGGAGAGACCCAGATTGGATTGGAGATTGTCAAAAATTGCTTTCTGAGATCTAATTTTGGCATCGCAAAAATCAAAACCCGGTCTGATTTGACTTTTCTTTGCCCACTGGAAAATTGATTTGAATGTGTTCAGTGGCAATTTATGCCTGGCCATTAAATTCATGAGTTCCAATTCTGCAAGAAGATGATGGGGCGGTGGCAGTTTTGTGTGGCTTTGAAATGCCTCCTATCTTTCATTCAGATTGATGATTTCATGCAAAGATGGTGGTGGAGGGGATTGCTGAGCAGTATCAAAGTTACCATCAGAACCATTAGTGTGATCTTCTTCGTTGTCTCCACAATCTATGTTGTTGGTAGAATTGTTGTCATTATTTTTGTTTACATCATTGACATCGTCATCCTTGTCATTGGAATTGTCGATATCATTATTCAGCAGGAATGCATCTTCATCTTGAACAGTAGAAACAGCCATGTAAGATTCAATGGCGTTCCTATCCATTGGTGGTAAAAAGACATTGTGTACAATCTGTCTGTTAAGAACAGAATGAAGACCCGTGGCTGATACTCTTTTGACCCAGATTTGTATCCTTTAAAACTCTTGGATTTTTTCCCTTTCTTATCCCAGCAGCCACGGCAGTAGAATAGAAGAGGGGTTTTGATAACAGTAGGCATGATGTTGCTGAGTTGTTTGAAGGAAAATATCAGTAGCAGTGGTCAAAATGACAGAGGTCAAAAGGATGGACCAAGGAAAGAAATATGTATTGCAGTACTTTTTATTAAATTCCTTTCGTGACCAGAAGTACCAAAGCTACCAGAGGGTAGATTTCCTATTCGTACGAATCAATGAGTCCCGTATCAATCTAAGTAATCGATTCCCACGGCATATCGATTCCCACGGCGCATCGATTCCCATCGCGCATCAACGGTGAGCAATCCCTGTTTTACAATATTGCCATTGTTCTTCGGTGAGCAAACTCTGATTTCATAAAATATCACACGAGCTACGGGAGCAATTCCTGACCTTAATGATAAACATATCATGAAGTCTTCCTAACGGAACAAGAGAAGAAAACCGTTGGCGTGCGACTCTCACACAATACATATACATGCATACAGATATATATGGTCAACGACCAATACATGTACGGAAATAATCAGCGAGTAATCCCAGCACTACGCAACAGCAGTTGCAACGTATTCATCTCAATAAAAGAGATATCTTGCATCTCAGCAAGATTTCACTTTATCTCATACTTTTAACATTCAACTGATTTTAATCCCAAAATTCACACTAGTTGTTACCAACTACTTGTAATCTACATACTAAGGTCTGTCTCGCTGCAATCTGAATAAGTCACAGCAAGAAGAGATCTGGCGTCTCCCTAGCTTCGCCTGTAGTCCGATTATCCGTTGCCGAAAGTATCCAAACACATTTATCACGCGTAGAGTACAATCGTTCGTCTACTAACACACTAACGCAGCGTTGCTGTTCCTCAGAAGCCTTTGAATCAGTCTCTCAACGGATTGGATTCAGAAGGAAAATAATACTTTTTGTGATGCTTTTTCTTGTACGGAAAATTCCTTACTACCATACTTTGAACGCAACATTGGTCCGTATAGTAAATTCCTTACCACTTAGGCATTCCTTGTAAAATATGTTGAGTAGTGTACGGTAAAGTACAGTTGACAACATGTTGTGAAGATGATAAAAAGTAATTTGTGCATAAGTTTGACACAAAATATTGCTTGTCACAAAAACAATATGATATCCTTAACCCTGAAATTGTCATTTAATTTAAGGAGTGACGAGATATTATCTCAAAAGGTAAAGTGCGCAACAAGCGAGGTTTTTTAGTAAACACGCGAGCTCAGGCGGAAGGGAATTTTTAAAATAGAGTAGGAAGTTTTGAAAATACCGCGTGATAGCCCGCAGGGGGTAGAAAAACAGTTCTAGGACGTGCAAGCTTGTTGAGGGGGGCAAGGATGTGAGACCGGCGCTTCCACATGTCTCTGTAGAAGTTAACCATGCCAAGGAACGTCTTGAGCTGTTTAGTGTTCTTGGGGGCATCTAGACGTGTCATCGCCTCCAGCTTTTTGGGTTGGGGTTAAACACCGTTGGTTGTCAGCAAAAATCCAAGGTACTCCACCTCTTTTTGCATGAAAAAAGATTTCCTTAGGTTGACTCAGAAACTTGCCTTATCCAATCTATCAAGGACAAGAATATTGATCTTGGCAAGGTGATCCTGTTTGGTTTCACCCTCTCACTGAATGATTAGGATATCATGGATGCAGACGAGAACAAAGTCCAAATTGCCCAGCACCATATCCATCATCACAGTTGGAATATATCTGGCGCGCAAGCAATTCCCATTGCTAAGGGTTTGTAGGCATATTTTCCTTGCAGATGCGGATGGTGTAGTACCCTTGGAACAGATCCAGCGCCGTAGCTGATTTGAATTTCTGTAGCCTTTGGATAGTTTCCCCTGTTCTGGGCAATGGGAATGGCTTCCTTTGGATAGCCGCATTTATTTTCCAGAAGTCTGTTAAGATGCGGATATTCCCTGTCTTCTTTGGTTGACAGAAGGTGGGGGATGCCCAAGGAGAGTCATCATCATGTGGTAATTTCTCCAGTGCACCAATATCAAACAATCGCTGGATTTCCTTCCTGAAGGGCTGTTCAAACGCATGTGCTGGTACTGAATAGTACCTCTGCCGGACGGGTTTAATTCCCGGTTGCAGCTCAATTGTGGTGACTGGGGGCACATTTTTGAGTACGCCCAAGCCTCGGCTGAATAGCATTGGATGCTTCTTCAGTGTGGCTTTCAGTGCCACCTTTGTCTGGTCAGAATGGCAAACCTTCATGGTCTGCTCTATTGGAGGTGAAACAGAATGGTCGTCGTATCTTCATGATTTGATTGCCATTCCCGGTCAGCAAAGCAGTAGAGTAACATGCTGGCATTCAAAATGGTCTGCTCTGTTGTTTTATTTTACGGGTTCTCTTGATACGCTGTGTTATTTGCTGTTCTGTTGTTCGCTCCACCATTAGATCCCCCCACGGTTGGGTTTTGTGCAGGAATTTGGAGTTGCTTCTCTCTTTGGTTAACGGGAGTCCCGTTCCCGGGAATTTTCCATCAGTTGAGGACACCAGTTTTGTTTTCATCCAGTTCGGTTTTCCCATACTTAGTTGGTCCCCGTGGGACTTTCACGTCTACCAGTTTATATTGTATTCCCATCCATATATTGTTATTCCGGCTCAATTGTTCAGGGGTGGAGGCACCTGTCTGTCCATTCTCCAGTGTAGTCTAGTGAGTACAATCACCGTAACTTGTGCTGTTTTCAAACACCTTTTTGTTTCGTCCACCACGGTCCTGTCCAGGTCCTTAGGTGTCTCTGTTGCTGTTGCTGTCCTGTTCCACAGGCTTAGCGGCTATTGGATGATTGCCACCATCATGCTGCAGACATGGGTGCCTATTCTATCCTTTCTTTGTTTGTTGCGCCTCCAGTGGAGGAGTACTTTTCCGGCGTCGGTTTCTCACCTGTCGGTCTTCCGAGCCTTTTCCTCGTGCCCACACTGGTCATCAGCGCTCAGCTTGATTTTAAAATCATGCAATACCCCGGGTCTACTAGTGTTAGGACAGTAGTGATATGCAAATTGTGAGCTCTATCAGTTAGCCTATTGCTATAGTCATTCCCATTGTCAGTGGAATCAGCGATTGTCGCTGCTTGCCAATCGTTCTTTGTTCCAGTCACGGCCCATTCGTGACTGATTCCGGTGCACGGCATCAATCCCTGCAAATGCGGGGGAACGTGCGCCGCAGCGCGACGATAGCCACAGCCTAACTCGGATATTCCTACCGCTACATAAAATCCCTACTACAAAGATTTTACTGTTGTAACTGCTGCGATGATCCCTTCCCAGAACAACGAACACGAATCCAAACCTGACAAAGCTGAATAAACTTACTCAACGATGAGCACCGAGAAGGGAGACACTGTGGACGGGAAACTGAAACTGAAGATGATAGGTTTCTCGTTGATCAACAGCAAGAAGGTAAAAAACCGAGCAGTAGTAGCAGCATTCGTCGACGAGGAAGATCAAACTTTTGACAACAGCATCAACAACGACATCCCGAAGAAGCCTCTCATCATCCCTTGCCAGAAGGATTCGAGACAATCCCTTCAGGGGCAAGCCAGAGAAAAGAGACAAAAAGAGGGTGCTCAACCGGACGTTGTCCAGAGCGATAATAGCTCCGAGCGTGCTACGGCATGTTCAAAGGAAAACGAGGCCGGCGGTGAGAAAATTGTTGTAAAACAGGAAGAATGCAGCAGTTACAGCAGGAGGGATGGTGTTACGGGCGGGAAGTCGGACACGACGGACGAGGACCGAGCTGCAATCGAAGCGCTCAAACAAGAAGCAGCCGCGGCACTGGGAAGTGATGAAGACAACGGAATGTGTGCCGACAACAACGACAACAACAACAAACGGATTATTGCCTCGTCGGGCGACACCTTCCAAAAACAACGCGATCGCGATGGGAAAAACGAAGATCAAAAGAAATTCGAGGAAGACATTGAATGCTTGCCACCGGACATTTCTGTCAAGTCCCACGTTTACCAGAACGTGCCGATTAGCGAATTCGGAGCCGCCATGTTGCGAGGCATGGGATGGACCGGTGGCAACGAGAACATAAACAGAAAACGGAATAAGGCAACGGATGCAACCACTATGCCGAGACCCGCTAGGTTGGGACTGGGGGCAACGCCCAAGGTTCTGACGTCGGGTCATGCTCCCGATACACACTCTCGTCGACGGCCGCGACGACAGCATCAAATGCAGCAAGATGAGCGGTTGAAGCGACAGCAAGAACAAATGGAACTGGAGCGGCATAGGCAATTTTCCAGGGACAAACAAAGGATATTGCAGGTCGAGAGTATTGTCTACGTGGATGGGGACGATGATCGAAGGAGGAGAAAGCAACGATCGCGGGGAATTGTCAAACAATTGATGGGCGTTCCGGGACTCAACATGATTCTTGTGCAATTCGAAGGAGACACCTCGCCAACCAAGGTTAAGAAGGGAAGCATAGAACTGGTTGATCGCATCCACCTGAACGAGCAACCCTTTGAAGAAGCCAGGATAAAAGAACCGATTCGGAGCATGAAAGTTGATCGAGATGAGCGAGACTACGGCAGAAGAGATCGCGACAAACGATCGGCAAGCGGCAGCAACTCCAACGATCGAAACCGAGAAAGAAAGAACGAAAGCAAGCGTAGAGATCGCGACGACCACCATGGTAACGATATTGATTGGGGCCGAGACCGGAATAGAGATCGCAGTAGAATAGATAGCGACAAGGATCGTGACCGGGACAGAGATCGCGACAGAAAAGAACGAGACAGGGATCGTGACCGGGACAGAAATCGCCAAATACGACACCGGGAGAAACGATTCGGAACGAGATCGAGACGGTGGTCGTGAAAAACGAAAGCATGGCGACGAAAGAATTCGTTGGGTTGACAACAAACGTCACCAAAGCAGCCGACCAGTCGATAGTGGTAAGCACTCTTCGACTAGTTTGGCTTCCTGGCTGATTCCCAATATTCGCGTCCGCATTGTTTCATCGAAATACGGCAGATCCATGTACAAAGAAAAGGGAGTAGTTGTCGATGTAACGAGGAGTGGTGTGGCGACCCTAACAATGGGAAATGGTCAGGTGATCAGTGTACCAGAACGTCATCTTGAGACTGCTCTACCAAAAGCTGGGGGAAATGCTATTATATTGAGTGGACATCAACGCT
The DNA here is from genome assembly GCA_037355745.1 of Pseudo-nitzschia multiseries. Classification (NCBI taxonomy): domain Eukaryota; phylum Bacillariophyta; class Bacillariophyceae; order Bacillariales; family Bacillariaceae; genus Pseudo-nitzschia; species Pseudo-nitzschia multiseries. The sequence goes on along the minus strand of CM074782.1, from coordinate 11,109,095 downwards.
TTTCAAAGGGGCAGTTGCTGGAACGAGATGGGAAAAAGAATTGTGGTGTTGTTCAGATTTTCGAGGACATGTCTGTGGTCACTTCGTCGCTAGATGACATGGCGGAATGGTGTGGTCCCTTGGACGATGATTTGGAAAACTAAAGTTTAGAGTTTCTTTAAAAAGTAGAGCATTGCAATTTCCTTGCTTAGTTATTGTAAAACATAAAAAAGGTAAGTATGGTGTCATAAAGAAAGTGTGTCGTAACAAACAAACGCAAAACGCAATCGGTCTTACAGATCAATTGATTTAGTGAGTAAGATCATTGTTACAGTTCGATCGGCTTGCCGATCGAAAGGTTAATTACTCGTCGGTAAATTACCCGTCGTATCGTGTAATTTCAAGCATACAAAACACACGTAAATAAGACACGAAACACATGCAAACCATCTTCGATCGGTCTTTTTACCGTATAATTCACCGTGATATTCTCATTGAAATATCACATGTGATTGTACCTTATCATGTAGAATTAGTACTAGGTTGTACGCAGATTTTAGGGCATGATAGTGTTTTAGAGTTGTCAATTCTTCGAAGAGTGAGCTGATGGGGAAACTCTCGCTAAGAGTCAATCCACATGAAGCGCCGACGATCATTCACTCAGATAAGTAACCTTAAGAATAAGGTTATTTACCCTTATGACCTTTCGTATGATACGCCTGTAACTAGTACAAACACGCGTTACACGGTGAATTCTTTTCAGTCCCCTTCAGTCATAAATCGTCCAACCGTTAAGCGGCTGGATTCTATGACTTAACCTATTCATTGTGAGTCATTCGTGTGTTGAATACCACGTTGTATCCATTCTACCATCAGAGGCCCTATCAAAAGAAATGGGGAGGCATTTTGCCATTCATTCTGGCTTGTACCAAGGCATTTTGCCCTGATCCTTGCCCGATTGATATATTGTTATCCATGGATCAAAATATCCATTTTCTTTCATTCCCTGATCGAACGCTTCAATCGAACGAAAACTTTACCACATGCATCGAGAACAGTGTTCCCGGAAAACAGCGCCACTCATTAGCTTAGTAAACAAATCAGCAATATTTGTCGAACCTGGTTCCTTTGCAACTCGGATAATCCCTGCTGCAATAGATTCTCGGGCCTTGTGGTATGCAATGCTGTTATGCTTTTTCTTACATGGGCTTTCAGGTCGTGTAACATTTGTGACAACAGAATCATTATCACAATACACATTGGTGCTCCCATCAATTGGAACACCCATCATTCTCAACTTGTATCGTAGACCTTCAACCAATTCGATTGCAATTTTCAAAGCAATGATTTCAGATCCAAAAGTTGATGTCTCAACTGTTGTTTGTCTTTTGGAGAACCAAATGATCGGTGCATTATTAATGAAGATAATAACACCTGTATGGGATCGTCTTGTTGCCTTGCATCTGGCATGGTCGGCGTCAACAAAGCAGCTCATTGTTACATGCTTTCCCAAAGCTTCAGACATATCTGCTGGTATGACTTCAGCAGCACCAGGGTAAATTTCAGACCAGTCACATTTTTGAAATTTACTCTCATCAACGCTTGGTACTGTATCATCGAAAATCAATTTTGACCTGTTGTACTTTTTCAAATATGCAAATATATGAAACAACTGATTCAGATGTCCCTTCCTTGCTTGTGCCAAATACCTTGACATCAGCGAGACTGGCATTACAATGTCAAGCCTTCCTAATTCGCAAATCCACCTGAGGACTCCAATCAAACCTTGATAGTAATTTTGCAATTCAGGATTCAATTCTGCTGATATATCAATTTCCGGTCGATAATCATGTGACAGTGGACTGGATGCTGATTTTGGTAGATACTTGTAGCCATATTTTTCAGTTCCTAGCTCTTGTTCAACTGCTGCAACAGCTTTCGCCGTATACTTGGTGCTTGATAATGACCATCTTGGTTTCGAGTCACCTTCAAAGTAGAACTTTCCAATATCTGCTCCCAAATACAGAGTTGGCTCTTCAATAGTATCATCCTTCAATTTGAACTTTTGTTCAATGTTTTCAAGCTGGAACTTTGGATCTTCACCAGAACATAAGATATCGTCTACATAGGCAATCAGTATTGCCCAGTATCTGGATCCATCTTTCCTGGTTTCAATTCGTAAGTGCACATCCGGATCTGCTTTGCATGGTGAATATCCAAGATCTCTCAAATGCTGTGTGAGATATGACCTGAAAGATGCACCTGCCACCGGCAGTCCATACAATGCACGGACTATCTTGCAAGGCCTTCCTGCAAGATGTGGTGGAAAACCATCTTCAGCTCTCGCTTTTAGAAAGTATTTCTCTTTAATCGGGGCTGTCAAATATGCAGTTTGAATATCTGCTGAGAGGACCTTCAAATCATTCAGCGCTGCCAGCAAGAAGAATATTCTTACTGAGTCGCGACTGGGAACAGATGAATATGTATTCTCTTTTGCTATGGCAGGAACTTTATGACCGTCCCCTACCAATCTAGCCTTCCTTGTTAGGGATCCAAGCTTGATGTCAAAGATCATGTGGGTTGTTATTTCTTTGTGACCGACTGGAATAACATCATCATCAGAAAATTCAAACGCTGCCATATTGTTGGTCATTTCTTTGTGAATTGCTCTTTCCCAGTGATCAGTGCCTGTTTTCTTATCAATAGCCAGCGTTTGTTTGATTGAATGTGGCAATTCAACACCATATTTGTGAGTCTTCAACCAATACTTTGCTGTTTTGGCTGCCTTTAGGATTGGATCCTTTCTTCTCAAAATTTTGTGCACCCACCATCTGAATGCCGGTGACTTTTCAAGTTTATTGTTGACAGCATATTCAGCTAGTTGCACTGGAAATGATTCTTTCACATCGCTTAGCTTACACCAAGATTCTGACCCGTCTTTCCAACTGGCGAGAATCCTCCAACCCCTAGTTGTCAGCTTGTGGGTTTTCCTGCCATTTTTGGCTATAGTCGTGGCTTCCTCATCAGTTAGAGCAGTATTGTCGCATTCATGATCAATTAGTTCATCTAGTAGAGTGAACATCCTTCCATCGTCATCAACAGAACTGTACAAACTCTCTGGAACAATATTTGCCGAAAATTCCTCAATGGTGCCATCAGGTAGTTGCAATTTGTACAGCCTCGTGTCTAGTATGGGATTATCATTTCTGAGTCCAATTGGTCTGTTTTGCAAGTCTCGCACTCTATCCTTGACAACACACCTGAGTCTTTCATCATTTCTTTCAATGATCACTTCATTCCCCAGATATTCATCTGGTTCATCTATATCTTCCACTGACGCTTCTGGCTCAGCCATTTCAAGTTTCAGATCAGATGATTTCACTGGTTGATCCTCAAATAGCTCCATCTGAGGCTCCGGGTAGTTTTCCTGGAAGAAGGACGCGCTATCTTTCACTTCATCACCAATCTTGGATTCAATTGATTTGTGGATTGCTTCCATTCTTCTGAGGATATCTCTATCCCTCCATTCAAATTCTTTGACAGGCCTTATTGAATTTGTAGATATTGGTATTGCTGATTCGGTCAGGAGCCAGAAACAATCACCTCCACCTATCTTATTGCCACAGGGACCCAACCATCGACCCAACCTTTCAACGCTGCGGGTGGAAGAATCACCTTTATCGAAGTAAAACACAAAATCATACCATTCTGATGAAGTGTATAGCGCAATATTGGGCCTATAGCCATGAACCAATTCAAATGGAGTTCTCCCCATTGAAGAAGGGTTGCTTGATGCTGTTCGCTGCCTGATATTTGCACATAGTTCGCCACAAAATGACCATAATCTCCTCGGTGATTTCTTCTTTGCTGACTTGGTTGTGATTGCACTCCCAAGATGTCCAATCGCTTGTTCTGCTTGATTTTGAAATGGGCAATGAGGTTGTATGAATGTCTGATGAATGTGGTTGCGTTTCACAATTGAATTCCAGTGGGTCTTGTAGGTTCTTGGAGATCCTTGTTCTGGAGCACCATCAGAAATCAAATGCTCTGGGATTCCAATTTCATGAATGAATGTTTTCAATCCTTGATGCGCTTGCGATTTATCCTGTATTGGTATAAATACTTCAAACCCATTTCCATTTGTGAAGATCTGTGCACATTTTTCCTGTCTCATAATACTGGTGGTTCTAGCATGCCACGTATCAGTATACCAGGTTCCTTGTGCAATTCTTTTGTTTCTAAAGCGCTGTGTAGGCAGCCTCTTCATCAATGGTAATTGCAAATTCCTGAGTGCCTTCTAGGTTGTGACCTTCAATGTCTGCTCAGCTTTCTTGAAACTAATATTCCAAGTTTTGGCTAGGCGTTGACAGTCAACTTTGTTTGGACCCTCAATAGTTATCACTGACGGCTCCCATTGGTTTCTTCTATCGAGAGATCTCCTTTCAAGTGGGTTGTCAATTTCTTGCAAGCTAGGGGCTTGTTTTGATTCTTCTTCAGGAGCTTCCATGAAGTCAAATTCTGTATCATCAAACAAAAATTGGTCCACCCTTCGCGCGCTTGAAATGTTTGTTACTGAAGAAATCCGATGAGCAATATTTCCATCTGTTGCAATTTGGCATTCAGTTAGCATTCTCCTTGTTGATACCTGGTGCACTCTCATCAGTTTGCATTGCTGCATGACACTTGGATGCCTGTTCTCTAAGCTGGTCTTGGAGAGCATATCTGTAACATTACTTGTAGGTTCTGTTACAATCAAACTTGTATCCATGGCTTGATCCTCTTCGGTCGACATAGCTTGAAGGCTAAACTGGTCCCCTGAAATTGGATCCCCATTGTCGATTGCTAACTCAGCCATCCTGAACTTCAGTGAATGTGGATCCCACGGGGTATCATTTGTTGCAATCAAATGTTGACATTCATCAAGCTCCATCCTTGTTGGCTTCCTTGTGGGAAAATATGAAATCACATTTCTCATACTTAGGCTTATAAAAACTTTCCTTGGGTCATCATCTTCCATTGGCGTTTGAATTGTGATTCCATGCTTGGATCTTGGATCAAACTGACAAGGTGTCTCTTCAACAGAGTTGAAATTACAGTCCCTCACTTGATTTGGGCATATCAAGCTGTTCTTCAATTTGTTCCCAAAGTACAGCGCTTGATGGAACACTATGATGTACACTTGACCTGATGTTGGATTCGTCCAAGCGGTAGCACAACTTCCAATTGGGATCTTCCTGATTGGCTTGTATTCTTCAGAAAAGGGCGCAACATCAACATGTGTTGTGATCTGATCAGGATTTAGCAATATCATGTTGCTTCCAGCAGCAGTGGTGTCTGCATGTGAGTCTAGCTTGCAGTACCCTTCTTCATTTTCTCCATTATCAAAATCTAGAGGAATATTCATCTTGTATAATGACCGGCTCACCATTTTTAACAATTTGTGTTCTAGTGCTAGTGTCCGGTTATTATGTCATTTCTTAGATTTGGATCCAAAACTATCACCTGCGCCTTCATTTTCAGCTTCTTTCTTTTTGGTCTCAGCAGCCTTGAGATTTCTTTTCTTCTTTGCCTGTCTCATCTGGTAAAGCTCCTGACGCTGTTCTTTTGACATTGTTTTATAAACACTTGTTGGATAGGGCTTGCATTCAACTTTTCCTGTAAACGTTCCAGTTGTTTTCTGCTTTTTGTTGCTGGTCGTGCCCACAGAATACACGCTTCTGGAACCTCTTTTATGCTTCCCATTTGCAAGCTTCTTCAATCCAAGGCAATTGGTGAATAGGATAAGGCATTCATTGAAATGGTCCCGGTAGTCTTTGCTCTCATCAATTGCATCGGCCTTGGCAGCGTCAAGTCTCTCATCACTGATTGAATTGATAAAGTCCCAAACAAATCTTCTTTCATTGTGATTCTTTTCAAATCTCAGGATTGTTCCATGAAAAGCAGTCCAGTTTCGCTTGTGCTTGTTCCAATCATAATTCTTAGCATCGCCAGTGTAATGTGAATCTTTCATTTCCTGATAGGTTTTGTTCAGAACCATAGTGATATTGGTATCAGTGTAAGCATGTTGCATCAATGAAATGAAAGCATTTCTTGCATTTCCTGAGTTCAGTTCAGTGTTTTGGAAATGTGCCACATATTCCCACCCAGGACCTTTTCTCGTTGCATCACATAACAGCCTCCAGACAACGTTGTTATCTTCATCATACTGGTGACCTGACAAAACGCCACACCTTTCATTGTAGTCACTCCAAGTTGGGTAGGTATCTGATGAACTTTGCCCGACTGTTCCGGCCCTGGCTTCATCGGTAACTTCTTCCTTCTCTTGGGGTCTTATGACATACAAGATTGGGAAACCTTCAGAGTTGAATCTGTATCTCAAATTTTGTCGAAAGCCTTCCTCCCATTCTCTGAATTTTGTAAGATCCTTCAACTCGGGTGGGGTTGCTTTTTCCTGTGATTTCACACTCGCCTCCATCATCTTGATTCTGAATTACTGCAATTCCAGATTGTTTGGGTTTGCTTTCCAGTTGATGGCTCTTGGTTTGACTCCAATCAATGGTTGATACCGTGCCCAACTCGCCCATGTGAGAAGCCTCGATGATAGCCTGTTACCGTAATGGATACTTTTTGGATTCGGGCAGTCTGGACTGATTGATTTCAATCCATGCATAAATGACTTGATGCTTTCCTTGTTTAGGTCTGTAATTTCACGAATATTAGACATCCCTCCCCTCATGATTTCCTCAGCTGATTCATAGTTGATACCAAAATCCATCAGGCTGCTTCTGAAGGCGAGCTGTTCTGGATTTAGAAATCGCCCATTGTTGAATCCCCTGATCTTTATTCTGGGTTGAGACAACCTGTTTGCAAGTTGGTTAGCCCTTGCGTCGGCACCTTGGTCAGCATCGTTTCCCTCGTCATTGTCACTATCCTCGTCATATGGGTTCTCACCCCTACTTTCTGCATCTCTCATTGATCTGATCCTTTTCTTTACTTCTTGGTCGATGATTCTCTTCATGGTTGAGTTCATTTCTGGGTCAGCTAAGGCCCTTTCCATTACTTGCATGATTCTATCTTCAAACGCATCGTCATCTCCCATACCTCCATTATTGTCATCATCAGGATCTTGTGGATCCACTTTCATTTTTTCTTCCTCGCCGGTGTCATTTGCTCTAGTTCGAACCATGGTGGAGAGGATATGTCAAATGAAGCTTCGAATTATGCGGTGGATGGAATTCGATGTGTTCGATGGAAGGTTGGATGGTCGTTTCGATGACGCAATCGGATATTTAATCGAAGGTGGTATGTGGTGGAAGAGTGTAATCGAATCGAGGATTGGATGTGAGAGATGGATATTAATCCTTTGTGACAGTCGAATGTGATTTGCTTATCTATTTGTATTCGTATTCGTGTATCCGGATCGAATTTTCGTTCCGGTTTGTTTTGTATTTTGTGTGAGCTTTTGCTTTTGTCGCAAATCAAGATTGTGAGCTTTCCTATCCTTTCTCGGGATTTTGCTCATTCTGTATTTCTGTGGTGAAAGATTGCTTCCTGAGAATTTGGTGTTCTCTTTTCCTTTTGGATCTTTCCGATCTTCGAGATTTGGTGTTCTCATATCTTTGGATTTTCGTTTTCGTGCGGGCAGATGCTTTTTACAATCTGTTCCTTCCGGGCAGATGTTCTTTGCAATCTGTTCCTTCCAATCTGTTTCACCACAGAATACTTCAGGCTCAATCTTCTGGCTCACATCGTTCTTGTTTTCAGTGAAAGATCAGTGTTCTCGAATATTGATTCCTTTAGCTGATGCCAACCTGGGCGATTCGTTCAGCTGAATCGTCCAGTCTCTTTTCCCTTGCTTGTTTTGCTGGATCTCGTATCCCGGTGGAGCCACCACCTTGGTTCGATTCTTCGGCCTCTTCTTTCAAGGGAGGCCGCCCTGGTGTTAGTCTATTCCAGGGCTCCGCAAGCAATTGCCCCTTTTACATCCTTGAGGGTTGTTGCCGGTTGCTGATCAGGCTAATCCGGATTCGTTGTCTTCGAGCTCAACTGCGTTTCTCGGTGGAAACACCATTCGTCCTCAGCATTGTAGGATGCTGGCCACAGCTCGTAGAGAGTGCTGTGGGTCTGATAAACTAAAGAAAGTGTGTCGTAACAAACAAACGCAAAACGCAATCGGTCTTACGAATCAATTGATTTAGTGAGTAAGATCATTGTTACAGTTCGATCGGCTTGCCGATCGAAAGGTTAATTACTCGTCGGTAAATTACCCGTCGTATCAGTGTAATTTCAAGCATACAAAACACACGTAAATAAGACACGAAACACATGCAAACCATCTTCGATCGGTCTTTTTACCGTATAATTCACCGTGATATTCTCATTGAAATATCACATGTGATTGTACCTTATCATGTAGAATTAGTACTAGGTTGTACGCAGATTTTAGGGCATGATAGTGTTTTAGAGTTGTCAATTCTTCGAAGAGTGAGCTGATGGGGAAACTCTCGCTAAGAGTCAATCCACATGAAGCGCCGACGATCATTCACTCAGATAAGTAACCTTAAGAATAAGGTTATTTACCCTTATGACCTTTCGTATGATACGCCTGTAACTAGTACAAACACGCGTTACACGGTGAATTCTTTTCAGTCATGCCTCTAAAACCAAAAAGAATCTTGTAGAACTTCAAACTGGACGAATCAGTTGAATTAGTCTTAATTGTAGTCTTTCCGAAGAAATTAGACACGGCAGGCATACAGTAGTTGAAACAAATACAAAGGCAAAGAAAGGACGCCAAAGAGATCAAAAGGCGCAGATCTGAAGTTGACTGAAATGGTGGAGTTGTAATTTTATCATACAACGCCCTTACAATTTTGCAGGGCCTTCCACATAACTCCGGGATCCTTTGCTCCATTGTAACCACTATGTAGTGCTTTTCTTTGATTGGCGTGGTTAAGTATGCATTCTGTATATCAGCACTTAATACTTCAAGGTCATTAAGTGCTGCCACCAGAAAGAACAACCTCACCAAATCCCTGCTTGGTACACTGGAGTAAGTATACTCTCTAGATATCTCAAGGACTTTGTGACCATCACCGACCAGTCGTGCTTTCCTGGTTAATGGAAGCAATTGCCGACAAAAATGGGTGGGGTTAATTTCACAAAATAATTGGAGTTAGCAATAGGGGTACCAACAAAGCTTAAAAAAATCTCTTTGTCGGTCTGAGGAATGAGAGTGGCTTGGGGATTCTTGGAGGCAAAAGCCTGCATCCAGGTTGAATGGGTGCAGGATTGTTCATTGGGCAATGATTTGAGCATCTGTTCAAAACAGGCATTTTGAGATTGCCTAAGCATCTTTTTGACCTGCTTTGGGTTCAAAGTGGAGGTGAGACGGGATTGTTGAAACCATTTGTACATAGTTTTTTGTGAGGTATCAAGGGAGGTGTCAAGGGAAGCGAGATAGTAAGTCACGGCTTCAATCCAGAACCAGGAATGAATATCACAGTCATTCCACGTTGAGCCTGATCAGGGCAAAGCATACTCACAAACACAAACAACACAGTTGAGGCCGGGAGCCACTGTGATCAAATCAGATACAGTTGATGCAAATGCCAATGCAAGAACAACTAATGACGCAACACCAACAGTGTTGCTGAAAATCAAAATGATACAGGGAATATCAGCCGGCAGACCCTATGTGGCGCTGTGTTGCCATACCCCGGGTCTACTAGTGATTAGAGTAGTAGTGATATGCAAAATTGTGAGCTCTATTGATTAGTCTATTTGCCATTAGATGCAACAGTCTCTGGAATCGGCGATTCCAGCGACTCGCTGATTTGTTCCAGTCCCGAGTATACTCGTGACTGGTTCCGGTGCACGGCATGCTCCTCCATGGTACTGTTAGTATTACTCTGCTTCTAGACTATCCCTGCAATAATAGGGGTGGATGCGTCTGATATTAACCCAGTCGGTTACAAAGGGAGCAGTTTCAATAGTTACAGTTCCATTGTCATGGGCCTTGAGCACCTTGTAAGGTCCTTGCCGTGGGAAGGAGAGTTTTGGTATGATGCCCTTCCTTTCCAGGGTGACATAGTCTCCTTCCTTATAGACATGGGGGATCCTCTTCTGGTTCTCCCGGATATTGCTCTTGTGGATGCTCTTCTGCTTCCTAGCTTGGATGGCTTCCCAGTCCACTGGAAAGTTCACCGGCATGAACATGTCTCTGCCAAACACCAACTGCGCTGGGGAGTATCCCAGTGTAGTGTGAATGGCGCTTCTGATAGCGTATGCTGCCTTTGTGGTGAATTCTTCAAAGGGGTCCTTTCCGTGGAGGTCCCTCCTCTCCAAGTTAAAGGACAGTAGGCAATCTTTCAGCACCTGGTGAATCCTCTCCAATACTGAATTGGATTGGGGGTTCCAGGCGCCACTTGGTTTTCTTTTCAGTCCCATGTTCTCGCAGAGCTCCTGGAACTCTGCTTTGAACTCACTGCCACCATCGAAACCGATTTCTTTTGGACGCGGATATCTTGCTAGCCATACACTGTCCAGTAATCGTTGAGTTTCTGTGGCATTTGGGGAGTCCTTTAGGTGAGCCAGTTCAAACCATCTGGTTACCGGATCCACCATCGTGAGGACATGGATTTGGTAGTCTTTACCATTTTTGTTGTGGACAGTTGCGGGTCCCCAGAGGTCCACATTGACCCTCTGCCATTTGGTAACCTCGGCTGCTTTTTCCGGTAGTAATCCATACTTCTTCCGGCCACTTTTCTTAAACATCTGACACGTGTGACAGTGCTTGCAGAGGTCCTGGACGTCCTTTTGGAGGCCTCTCCAGGTGAAGACTGAGCGTACGCTCTGTTCCATTCTCTTTTCTCCGGGGTGTACCAACATCGTGTGGTACCACTCCATGACTCTTAGTTTGAGTTTGTCAGGGATCAAGATTTTCCCTTCTTTGTGGATTAGACTGTAACCTTCCACCATTTTCGTGGTCAAGTGTTTGTCCTTTTCCAGGGCACTCGTGATTCTCGTGTCCTTCTGTTGGTAGAACTGGATCATGTCGGGGGCAAGTGGGAATGCATTATTGCCCTGGAATTCTTCCGGGAATTCTTCCCCGAGTGGGAATAGTAGTTGCCGGAGATGCTCTTCCTCATCTGCGTATGTGAGGGGCTTATTTGGTGGTAGCCATTCCACTGTGTCTGCCGAATCTTCGGTTATATCCAGTCTTGACAGTGCGTCTGCTGCATCGTTTTCTTTGCCAGCAACGTGTTTCACGATTGGGTGGAACTTCTCCATGAGGAGTCTCCATCGTACCATCCGTTGAGTGGGCATCTGCTGGTATAGGAGATTCAGGTGATCTGTGTGGATTGTTACGTCCTGGCCTCTCAGAATCCCTTCAAATGCCTTTAACCCTTCCACTATACCAAGGAGCTCCTTCTCTCCCACAGTATAGTTGAGTTGTGCTGAATTCAGTTTGCGTGTGTAGAAGCCAAGTGGTTTGCCATCTTGGCATACCGTGGCACCCAATTGTCTGTCGCTGGCATCTGAGTAGAGATGAAATGGTTTCGTAATATCCGGGAATGCTGGTCTTGCTTCATCTGCTAGCATCCGTTTTGCCTCCATGAAAGCTTTCTGCTCTGCTGGGCCCCATTACCAGTTCATTTTTCCCTTTTCACCAGCCAGTTTGTTGAGGAGTGCGAGGATATGGGAGCGGCGCTTCCACATATCGCGATAGAAATTGACCATGCCAAGGAACATCTTCCGTTGTCTGGTGTTCTTGGGCGCCTCCAGGCGCGTCATGGCTTCCAGCTTCTTAGGCTGGGGTTGGATTCCTTCTGTTGTTAGAAGAAATCCCAAATATTCCACCTCTTTCTGCATGAAAAAGACTTCCGGAGGTTGGCTCGGAAGCCAGCATCATCCAGTCTCTGTAGGACTGTATCGATCTTGTTCAGGTGGTCCTGTTCCGATTCCCCCTCTCGTTGGATATGTTAATGAGGATATCGTCTATATACACGAGCACATAGTCCAGGTCCCCTAGTAGGTTCCTCATGACCGATTGGAAGATGTCCAGAGCGCATGCAATTCCCATTGCCAATCTCTTGTAGGCATACTTTCCCCAGGGCAAGATTGTGGAGCAAATCTTCTGGCTCTCCTTGCAAATAGAGATGGTATAATAGCCCTGAGACAGGTCCAAGGCCATAGCCGACTTGAATTTCTGTAGGCGCTGGATGGTTTCCCCGATGTGTGGGAGGGGGAAAGGTTTGCGTTGAATTGCTGCATTCATCTTGCGAAAGTCGGTGAGCACCCTGATATCTCCAGTCTTCTTAGGCTGGCAGAATGTGGGGGATGCCCATGGTGAGTCATCATCATGGGGCAATTTTTCCAGTACTCCAATATCGCACAGACGATTGATTTCTTTCTTCAGCGCTTGTTCGAACGCATGAGGGACTGAATAGTACCTTTGTCGAACCGGTTGAGCCCCCGGTTGGAGTTCAATGGTTACCGGTTTGATATTCTTGAGGAGTCCCAAGCCTCCTCCGAAGAGTGTTGGGAACTTCTTCAGTGTAGTTTTCAGTGCTTCCTTGGAAGCATCCGTGATTTCCAAGTCATCAACCATAGCGCCGATATCCACCCTGGAGTAATCTGCGTCTAGTATTTTAGACGGCCTCTCCTCTTCTTGCTGGAGGAGTGGGCTTTGAGTGTGGGCAAAGAATACAGCCTCACACTTTTCTGGGTCAGTTAGTTCTCCCACCCCCTTCATGGGAATGGAGTCTCCCTGCCATTCAATTGTTTGGGAGCTGTATTTGATGTCCAGTCCCAATTGTGACATTAGGTCGGACCCGATGATCATATCATAGGGTACCTCCTCATGATGGTGATACTCATCCACTTGGAATGTCCATTTAATGGTCTTGGAGTTTGAAAACTTGATCAGCTTGAGTCCCACTGAAGCCGCAGACTTAGTTCGGAACTTGCCTCCGTATGTATTGTAGGTGACAGTCCTCTGATCTCGGTTTGTTAGTTGACTTCTGCTGACAAAGTGCCTTAAGATGATGGATTTGGAGCATCCGGAGTCCAATAGCCCCCGGAGCATCCTTCCCCTTCCTTTATGGTTCAGTACTTCCACACAGACATCGGCAAACCGGTTGATTGTGCGTGGTCCGTTGTGGTTGGTACTGGCCATTCAGTTGTGGGAACCCTTTTTCTTGAAGGTCTTCTTGTACTTCTTTCTGTACTCCTTTAGGTCCTTGTTGTCAATGGAGATATCATCGTCGGAGATCCCGGTTTCAGCCTGGGCTGTTGCCAGGACATAGGAGTATTCATGGTCAGAAAGGTTCTTACCCCAGTTGGGCTTGGGAGCCCAATCGTGATGCTCTTTGAGCATGTTGATCGTGGCTTGGTCGAACTTGCCTCTCTTGGAGGGGCCACCAGTCAGTTTCCAGCATTTTCCTGCATGGGTTTTCCTACAGGTCTTGCATTGTTGCTTGTTGGTGTCAAGTTGCCTCTTTTTCTTGGGTGATTTCCCGTTTCCTCCTCCAGAGGTTGGCTTGGCGCTTTTCTTTGCACTTCCAGCCTGTTTTTCGAGTTTGGCGAGTCGCTGGTGGAGCGCTGCCTCCTTGCGAATAGTAGGTTTGAGGTTCTCCAGTTTGTCAATTGTGGTATTATAGGGCTGGGCGTATAGGTCCCATCCCAGGTCCATCAGTTTAGCCTGTTGTAAAGGCGTCAAATTGGAGTCCAGAATCTCCTGCATTTCAGTCTTGTTGAAGCTGCAGGGTGCCATTCCGAGGATCGCTCCACTTTCCCACAGGCATTCTGGTAGATAGCTCTGTAGCTCGGCCATTCGATTGGCCCACGAGCGGATTCCATGCTTGAGGTTGATGTGAGCAGTCCGCATGTAGTGGCGTAGATTGATGTATGCGCGTTGGCCGGTGAGGTCATTTCCAAAGATTTTGAGTTTGAGGGCATACATGCACTCCTGGATGATGTCCTTCTTGTACTCCTCCGTTGCATAGTAGCGGAGGTGTGTTCCTGGCATTCCAGGGGCTTCGGTTCCTTCATCGGGTGAGAAGTTCTTGGCGCCAATGCGCGGGTCCTCTTGGGGTGTCGTTCCTTTGCTAGCTGCAGTGTCTCTCCCCTCCGTCGCATTTGTCGTGTTCATCTTCACTGTGGTGGCATCCTCTGGCCAATCCTTGCGTGTGAACTTGAAAGGGAACTGTTTGGTCTGTTTGGACGCCATGGTGGGTTAGTTGGTCAGTTTATCAATTTAAGTTCCAATATTTTGTTGCTTCTGTTGATTTTGAGCTGGAACTGGAAAAAGTGATTTTTCTTCATTTTGCTTTGAGATCTACTGATTCTAGTGGTTTCTCGTGTTGTACCTGTACTTTCCCCTCCAGCGTGGGTTCTCCACCACTGGTTCTGGCATTGGTTTTCGTTTTTAGTATAGAGGGGGGAGTTACTCCTCTCTTAACGTCCCGGGATTCAACTCCCGTGGGTTCTCCACCGTTGCTCTTCCCTTAAGCGTACGTTGGGTCGATCCCGCTTACTCATTCCCATGGGGACGGTAGGTCGTGGATTCCGTTATATACCAGTCTGTATATCTTGTATACTGTGGTTGGTTGGCAGTCCTTCTTCGGTCTGTCCTTCCTTTCAGTGTTGGTCTAATGAGTCCAATCCACTTTTATGTGTCACTTTTTCGACACTCATCGTTCGATTTGTTTGTTTGTCGACCATGGTCCTGTCGAGGTCCTTAGGTGTCTCTTTTGTTGTCGTTGCTCCATCTAATGGTGCCAACTGCTACTGGGGTCGGTGTTCCTTAGTGCTGCAGACACTGGTGGTTCCTTTTCCCTGTTTTGCTTCTTTGCGCCTCCATTGTTCGGCAGTTCCGGTCTCGGCGGCTTCTCGGCCGATCGATTGCTTTCCTGCTCATGGTCATCAGCGCTCAGCTTGATTTTAAAATCATGCCATACCCCGGGTCTACTAGTGATTAGAGTAGTAGTGATATGCAAAATTGTGAGCTCTATTGATTAGTCTATTTGCCATTAGATGCAACAGTCTCTGGAATCAGCCATTCCAGCGACTCGCTGATTTGTTCCAGTCCCGAGTATACTCGTGACTGGTTCCGGTGCACAAAATGTGTGACTCAGGGAGTACAGCAACCATGTTCAATGCAACATCCCTGCCTTTCGGAGTGAAACCAAGGCACGTGGGATACAAAAGGGTAACCACAACAGCCAGTGGTGCGCATGGAAGAGATGCAGCTGCCAGAATTTGTCAACTGACGCAGGATGAAAGGAATAGGTGCATCCATATTCAACTCAACCGCATGTTGGTACGATGTGATGTCATTGGGTAGAGACTTCTTAACCTTGATAGGAACATCTATGTCTTTCACACAGAAAACAATAACTTGAATGGATACGTCAATATCCATGAAGAACCCTCTCCACATGATTAAGGTAAGCAAGGAAGAGGCTGAGGATGTCGAGTTGCTCAATGCTGACACAACAATATTGGAACGCAAATACCAGCAGGTAACAGCGTCTGAAGTAGAGCAGGCCCAACCGCACACGAGCATGGAAGAAAACCAAAAATTTGAGATAATGCTACAAGAACACGAAGTAGTGTTCAGTGGTGAGCTAGGATGCTACCCTCACAAGGAAATTCACATAGAATTGAAGGACGTCACTAAACTGGTCCACATGAAGCCATACCCAGTGGGATATCACAGAGAAGAAATATTCAGAAAGGAACTTGCCAGCTTAGTGAGCGGTGGAGTACTTGAACCACTTGAACCATGTGACCCCTCTGATTGGGCCTTCCCCACGTTCATCATTCCCCAGAAGTACAATCGAGTACAATGGGTATCCAACTTTCGGGAACTCAAGAAGACCATCAAACGCAAGCCTTTCCTGCTGCCGCGGATACAAGATGTTATGAATTGTATACCTACTTCACAAAGATAGACTTGTCCAAACAGTGTTATTGCTTCCAACTTGATGAGGAAAGTCAAAAACTATGCATCATAACAACCCCTTATGGCTTGTTCCGGTATAAAAGGCTGCATATGGGAGTAAAGATCAGTAGAGACGCCACACAACATATCATGACAGAAATGTTACAGGATCTGGATTGTACCTGTTACATAGATGGTGTCAACATATGGACCAACCACTCTTTTGATCACCATCTTCAACTATTGGACAAGATACTCAGCCAATTCACAGCAAACGCAATGAAGTGCAACACACTCAAGTGTGATTGGATGGTGAAGGAAACTTATTTTCTGGGCCACTGGATGACCCCAAATGGCATTAAGCCCTGGAAGAAGAAAATTGATGCAGTACTAAAGATGGGTTCACCAAGGAACATTGAGCCGTTAACTATTACAAATCATTCTTGCCAAGACGTGCACATGTGTTAGCACCTCTCACAGAAATGACAGAATCAAACAAATTCACCTGGGACTCAACCAAGCAAGCAGCCTTAGAAGAAATGAAAGTCCTACTGGCGGCAGACGCCACAAATATGTATCCCGACTATACCAAGCCTTTTCACATCTATATGGATGCCTGAGACTACCAGGTTGGAGCAGCCATCATCCAAGACAGCCGCGTCATAGCCTATTTCAGCAGGAAGCTCTCCAAAGCCCAGCAAAACTACATCACAACGGAAAAGGAACTACTAGCAATCATCCTCACTCTCACTGAATACCGAAAAATCCTACTAGGAGGTGTCCTCTATGTCTACACCAGCCACAAGAACCTCACGTTCAAGACCTTCTTCATACAAAGAGTCCTCTGCTGGAAACTCTTCATGTCAGAATTTGATGCCAATCTCACTCACATTGAAGGCAAAAAGAATGTTATTGCTGATTGCTTCTCAAGACTGCCTTGTATGGAGCCACCCTTTGTGGGGGATACGTCCGATAACTGTCACGCGACCCAATGCGACCCCTCGCAAACTGTATTTTGATAATATCGACCCTGGTTTTGTGATGCGCAAGGGCAATTTTAAAAATTCACAATGTTTTGTGGTGAAGAGTTTCAACTTCCCTCAGGTTGCGACAAAAACTCTCCCCAGTGACTCAAAATGTCCCTTGATCTCTCATTTTTGACTCACTTGATTTAAAAAGCCTAATTCTTGCTACCAAACTTCCTAACCTTAACCCAAGATATGAAATAAAATTATTTCAAGAAGTGTTTATTTGCTCCGTTGCCATATTGTGTCCATGCCTTGTCATGATCGCTCTGATAGCATCATGCTCATTTTCATCATGTTCATTTCACACCAACATCAAAACCATATCTTCCCCTCCCTTCTGCCAACAAAACAACATGTCCAAACCTAGTAAAAATCCACGTCACTTCAAGAAGGGTTGTTATACAAAAATAACCAAATCATTCCTGTCGTTGCTGCATTTCCCAAAAGGGCAATTCCAAGACATTCAGCGGAAGCAGACAAGATTTCTCTTCCCACAATTCATACCGATATGTATCACGAGGCCTGTCACGTCACCTTGATTCAATAGCTTTGTGCCATGTTTTCTATTTAAACCATGACCTAATGGAATTTTCCTCATCTGCAAAAGAAGAATCCACTACAGTTTGCCATTCCCCTTCACAATATGGCCTGACAATGACCAAGAATAGTCCAATTCCACCTTCTGCCGTTGCTGCTGCTGCTGCTGCTCACAATAACAATCCATCCTCTAATGAAAACTTCAACTCAGTACTAAACAGTCAGGTAATACACAATTTATTTGTTTCACCAATTGATAGAAATCTAATTGAATCACAGTTGTTTCCTTCAGAAGACAACAGCAACGACAACATGGCTATTCATGAAGAAATTTGTCTTCCTATTCACAACGACAATGATATTGATGCTGCAGAACCCACTGCATCCCAACCAAACATCAATGAAAGAGAGCAATTGATCCAATCCCATGTTAATTTTTCACCTCCGAATAGGCTCATTGCTGAAATAAAGCTCATGAATCTAATGACAAAACACAAGTTACCTCTAAACACATTCAAATCTATTTTTCAATTGGCAAACTAATGTCAAAATGTTTATGGTGTTGACTTCAGCACTACCTTCCCTCGCCATCGAGAAGCCATATTTAGTGAAATCAAGTCCAATTTGGGGATTTCTGAGACCAAGTTCGAGCCTCACATAATTAACTGGTTACCTGGCAATTTACCAACCCAAATATTTGTTCGGCCCTTCCCAGACGCACTTCATTCCCTTCTGGCCAATAAGGAATTGATGCAAGAAAAAAAATGTCTTTTCCCAATGTGGAAACTCCTCTTTAACCTGAAAACAACCCACCAATCGCTAACAAAACGTACATCACAGAACTACACCACGGCTCTTGGTGGACTGAATCATGGAAGCACCAGATCTGTAAAGAAGAGGGGGAAATCCTTGTTCCGATCATTTTCTACATGGATGGAATCAGCTTGGATGCACATGACTGTCTCTCACTCACTCCTCTCAACATGACTCTTGGTATTTTCAATGTTGAAGCAAGAAAATGACCTGACGCTTGAACCACAATTTATTTTCATCCCGACACTGAAATTGAGAGTATAAGACACAAGAAAAAAAACTACGGCAAAAGATAATATACAAATTCTACACACCACACTGGCTGCAGCTTTGCAATCTTTTGAGCAAGTATGTGAAATGCAGGGCAAGTTGGAGTGGGATTTTCTTCCGTACGCAGGAAAAATGTTCAAAGTGAAAATGAAATTTGCCATTGCATATGTTGTTGGCGATACAGAGCTTTATGACAAACTATGTGGAAGGTATGGATCATACACAGAAAAGGTGAAGAAATTGAGCCATCACTGTACACGCCCGGCACATGTCATCCATAAACCAAAAGCCCAAGTGGAGGAACAGACCCGGCTCTGGGTTCCAGATGATTTCAACCCCCCTCCTGAAAAGAATTCACCGTGTAACGCGTATTCGTACGTACTAAGCGGGCATATCACGAAAAGTCATAAGGGCAAATAACCTTATTCTTAAGGTTAAACCTGAGTGAATGATCGTCGACGATTTTCCATGTGGATTGCCTCTTAGCGGGAGTTTCCCCATTAGCTCACTCTTTGAAGAATTAACAACTCTAAAACACTATCATGCCCTAAATCTACGTACATCCTAGTACAAATTCTACATGATAAGATGCAATTGCATGTGATATTCCAATGAGAATATCACAGCGAATTATACGGTAAAAAGGCCGATCGAAGATGGCCGGTTTCGTTTGTGTGTGTTTTGTGTCTTAGAATTACACGATATACGCCGATAATCGATACGACGATGATGACGAGTAATTAACCTGTTATTCGTTTGTTAGATCACATCTAAGAAGATTACTCTTACTCACTAAATCAATCAACCAAAAGGACGATTGCGTTTGTTTTGTCACGACACACTTTTTCTAGTTTATCAGACCCACAGCACTCTACGAGCTGTGGAGGACCAAATGGCGTTTACCGACAAACGCAGTTGAGCTCGAAGACGAATCCGGATTAGCCTGATCAGCAACCGGCATCAACCCTCAAGGATGTAAAAGGGGCAATTGCTTGTGGAGCCCTGGACCGGACCAACACCAGGGCGGCCTCCCTGAAAGAAGAGGCCGAAGACACGAACCAAGATGGTAGGCTCCATCGGGTTTCGAGATCCAACAACAAAACAAGCAAGGGAAAAGGGGCTGGACGATTCGTTCAAGAGAATCGCCCAGGTTGGCATCAGCTGAAAGGAATCAATATCCGGGAACACTGATCTTTCACTGAAAGCAAGAATGACGTGAGCCAGAAGATTGAGCCTCATGTATTCTATGGTGAAACAGATTGGAACGAACAGATTGCAAAGAGCATCTGCTCACAAGAAAATCCAAGGATATGGAAACGAGAACACTAAATCCAAAGATCCAAAAGAAAAGAGAACACTAAATTCTCAGGAAACAAGACGATGAAAAGGATCATCGATCTTTCACCACAGAAATACAGAATGAGCAAATCCTGAGACTGGATAGAAAAGCTCACAATCTTAAATTGCAACAAAAGCAAAAGCTCATAGAAACCGGAACGAAAACTCGATCCGAATAACCAGAACGAATAACCAGAACGAAAATTCGATCCGGATATACAAATACATATACAGATAAGCAAATTACACACACAACAGTCACCAACATCTAACATCCATCTCACATCCAATCCTTCGATTCGAATACACTCTCTTTCCACATACCCGATCGCAACGTCCAACGAATATCGTCCTTTGAATATATCGAAACTTCCTCCGAAACGACCATTTGATCACCCCATTAGAATATTTGAAATCTTGTCTCCATCATGGCCCGAACAAGAGCGAAGCCAAAAGACGATGATGACTACGACTCCAATGACGAAGCAAAAATGGACGCGGGACAGAATCCACCAGATTCAGATAACGAAGACGACCAAAGTCAAAAGGACATGGATTTAGAGGATGAGGAGGACAAATTTGATGAAAGAATCATGCGTGTAATGGAGAAGGCTATTTCTGATCCAGAAAAGAACTCAACTATGAAGAGAATCATCGACCAAGAAGTAAAGAAAAGGATCAGAGCATTGCAGGAAGCTGCAAGAAGGGGTAGGAATCCAGATGATGATAGCAGTGATGAAGGTGAAAACCAACAAGATGACGACCCAAGGACTCAACGGTACGAAAGGAGGTCATCCCAACCGAAAATAAAAATCAGGGGATTCAACAATGGAAGATTTCTGAATCCAGAACAGCTCGCCTTCAGAAGCAGCTTGATGGACTTTGGTATCAACTATGAATCAGCTGAAGAAATTATGAGGGGAGAAATGCCTAATATTCGTGAAATTACAGACCTCAATAAGGAAAGCATCAAATCGTTCATGCATGGATTGAAATCTATCAGTCCAGACTGTCCTAATCCAAAAAGTATCCACTATGGTAACAGGCTATCATCGAGACTTCTCACATGGGCAAATTGGGCTCGCTATCAACCATTGATTGGAGTCAAACCAAGAGCCATTGACTGGAACGCGAACCCAAATAATCTGGAACTGCAACAATTCAGGATCAAGATGATGGAATCAAGTGTGAAATCACAGGAAAAAGCAACTCCACCTGAGTTAAAGGATCTTACAAAATTCAGAGAATGGGAGGAAGGCTTTCGTCAAAACTTGAGATACAGATTCAACTCTGAAGGTTTCCCAATCTTGTATGTCATAAGACCCCAAGAGAAGGAAGAAGTTACTGACGAAGCCAGGTCTGGAACAGTCGGGCAAAGTCCATCAGATACCTATCCAACTTGGAGTGACTACAATGAAAGGTGTGGTGTTTTGTCAGGTCATCAGTATGATGAAGATAACAATGTCGTCTGGAGGTTGTTAAGAACAAAACCATGGTATGCGTCTTGATGACCAATATTCATCCTGTAAATGTCTCTAATGACACACTTTTGCACAAACAAAATGACTAGCAGTCACTATTTTGGTACATGATGGATGGCCAGTAACATACATTCTTCTTATTATAGAATACATCCTGACTAGTAAACTAGTATCAACCTGAGATAATATGTCTATACTATAGTTTCATAGTACTATATCCACCAATCCAAAGTAGAAGTACCAATACTCATTCTTCGATTCTTGCATGAAATGACACACTTTACCAATAAAAAATGACTAGCAATCAATATTTTGGTACATGCATGACAAGGGACAAACATTATCATTAAATTCATAATTACTAAAGTATCAACCTGACAAATGTCAGCATTGTTGAACAATCTACCCAAGACATATTATGAGCAAAATTAATCCTACAATTGCCTCGAATGACACATTTCACCAATACAAAAGTGACTACCAATCACTATTCGGGTACATACATGCCAAGGGACAAACATTATTAATGACAAGGGACAACAAACATTATAAATTCATAATTACTAAAGTATCAACCTGAGAAATGTTAGCATTGCTGTTTCATAGTCTACCCAATACATAGTAGGAGCAATATTCATCCTTAAATTCCCTTGAATGACAACACACTTGACCAATACAAAAGTGACTTGCAATCACTACTATTTGTGTACATGATGGATTTCCAGTGAGAAATATTATTATACAATACATACTAACAAGTAAACTATCAACCTGAGATATATCTATACCATTGTTGAATAGTATAACCACAGATCCAAAGTAGTATCAATACTTATCAATCAATTGCCTGTAATGACACAATTTTCCACTAAAAAATTACTAGCAATCAATAATTTGGTACATACATGACAAGGGAAAATGTAAGCATTGTTGCATAGTACTAGTAGTCTACCCAACAAATAGTATGAGCAATACTCATCCTTCAATTCCCTTGAATGACACACTTTACCAATCATACAAAAGTGAGTACCAATCACTATTTGGGTACATGATGGATGGCCAGTGAGAAACATTATTATACAATACATACTAACAAATAAACTATCAACCTAAGATATATCTATACTATTGTTTCATAGTATACCCACAGATCCAAAGTAGTAGCAATAGTCATCAATCAATTGCCCGTAATGACACAATTTTCCACTAAAAAATTACTAGCAATCAATAATTTGGTACATGCATGGCAAGGGAAAAACATTAATATAAAGTTCATACTAATTACTCAAGTATCAGCCTGAGAAAGGTTAGCATTGTTGCATAGTCTACCCAACAATACATAGTAGTATGAGCAATATTCATCCTTCAATTGCCTACAATGACACACTTCACCAATACAAAAGTGACTAGAAATCACTATTTTGGTACATCCAACGCAAGGGAATAACATTATTATAAAATTCATAATTACTAAAGTATAAGCATGAGAAATGTCAGCATTGTTCCATAGTCGACCAAATACATAGTATGAGCAATATTTATCCTTCAATTGAATCGAATGACACACTCTTGGACTCAAAAAGTGACTAGGAATCACAATTTTGGGGCATGCATGACGAGGGACAACCATTATTATACAATTCATACTGACTAAAGTAATAGCCGAAGAATTGTCATCAATATTGTTTCATTGTCTCCCCAATCATTAGTATGAGCAATATTCATCCAAAAATTGCAGAAAAGAACACACTTTTGCACTCAAAAAATAAGAGAGAAACTCTATTTTGGTTACTTCTTCATAAGAAAATCAACAAAAAATTTAAAAAAATTGCTGAAACTACTACCCTTGGTCAGGTCTCTACGGGGGAATCCAACCACTGGCCACATTCACCTCTATATCAATAACCAATCATACATGATTTGGGAAAGTTACACTACATAAAGCTAGTCAGTTTTTGAATCATATAATTGGTGTGCACCGTCCCAATACAATAATAAAAAAATTATACCAAAATAATACGGAGAACACACCTTGGACACATATCTACGGGGGAATCGATCCAAAGGACACGTTCGCCTCTACCGGTATATCAAGAACCAATCATATCCAAACAAGGAAAGTTACACTACTTAAAGCTAGTTTGTTTATGAATCAGACAACTTATGTGCATCGTACCAATACAATATTAAAAAATAGTACCAAGGAAGTACGAAGAATACATCTTGTACACATCTCTATGGAGGTATCGATCCACCGTACATGTTCATCTCTACGGTATATCAAGAACCAATCACATGCAGACGAGGAAAGTTACACTACTTAAAGCTTGTCTGTTTTTGAATCAGACTATTTACGTGCACCGTTGTAGCGTTGGTGCCGGTACGTAACAATAGTAAGAATTATGCGTGTTCGGGAAAAAGCAGCCACAACCAAAAACTGAAGTTACAACGCCTGGAGAAAACAACAAATACCAACTTTATGATTCGGCGTTGGAGTAAGAACGTTAGGTGTACTGTGGTACAACTAGGTGCATGACTGCGTTACAAATGGGAAATAACAGGAAAATGAAAAACAAAACACCTAAACCGACACACAAAACAACAGTTGTGCCAACCCGGGGTACTGTCTTGTCCAAGGATTACAACAAACAGATGCATGAGCTAAACCACGATGACGTAAACAAGGACAGAAACCCGTTTCTATATCATTTCGAAACAGGATTTGATGCCTTGTGTGCCAAAAACGGACACTTGGTTAACACAATCCTTAGTGGATGCCAGAAGATAGAAGAAGTGCGACAAAGACTCAACAGCAAAAAAGGACATTTCGAGGAGGACGAATCTTTGAACATTTGGGAACAATGCTTCAAGTACATAACCAAGGAAGTATTTCCCGACTACAAAGAAGGGAACACTGACGGGATGGACCATGTATGGGCAATGGGAGTCATTCTTGCATACATTACATGTGGTTATCCCGCATTGAAAACATCGGAAGACATTAAGTGCTACGACAACGTGGGTATTGGACCGGAAGTAAAATCAATAGAACGAGAGAGAATGATACAAGACGGTCGTACTTTCCCGGCAAAAAAATGGAGTAATCTGACGCCGGAGGCAAGAGAACACATAAAAGAATGTATACATTAACACCCTGGGAACCGTCCTTGTATGACGTACATTTGGTTCAACAACTGGCGCAAAAAGACGAATGAGGCAATCATCGAAAGTGACACATTGGAATGGTATTGCAGATCAACAGACGATAACGAGTGGTACTCAACACAAGAAATATTTCCGCCAATTAAGGAAGAGAAGATAAATAACAAAAACACGGAAAAAAATGTACCAAATATAAGTGGGATTCGTTCATGAACAAAGCAAGAAAACAGTCAAAAAAGAAAAAACAGAAAGTAAAAGAAGTGACAAACAGGGGGGAAAAGAGCGAACAAGACGAAAACGAGTGGAAAATTAAGAAATGGCTAAGTCTTTACGAAAAACGTTGGAATTCGCCGGAAGATTTAGAGGAATATAACAACTATCCCGTTCCTTGTGGAGCATGAGGACGCGTGAAACACTAACTCTGCAACTCTGTAAGGATTCCATTACAAAAAAAAACCATGACAATATCGAAGGTATCATCGGTACAAATTAAGTGCAAAAAATAGAACGGAAATTATGTAAAATATCACCTTAAAAAGCCGATACATTCAAAAAAAATACTCCTCAGAAAGCAACAAAACAACAAAAAACACATTTCCTCCGTTGAACCTACAAATTGTGATCCAATCCATAATTAAGTAAGGGGGGAGTGTCAACCACCCAAAAAATAGAATTTACTGCAACGCCGTTGCAGAAAATTGAAAAACAATAAGTAAATAAATAAATACGGAATGATATGGTACCGTACAGTAAGTACGGTAGGGTAGGGAAGATCAAAATGTTCGGGTCCGCGCCAAAATTTTGAGGACTCCACATTCCAGAATATCACGGCACGCTCAAAAATAAGATAGGCAGGCGACAGTACAACAACACTCACAGATAGTACAATTAGTTGAAATACAGCTATTCCTTGGAGACAGTAAATCAAGAGCTTACAGTGTGTACAGTAGGAATGAAAAAAATTACCAAACGATTCCTACAAACAACATTATTATCATAAAAAAAGCGCGCCAAATCAATCAAAGGAAAAAACGGTAAGTTGAGGTGCACGAGTTAACAAAAAAGCAATGGTGGAACTGAGTACTAGTTGCAGTCCGGTGACAGGTAGAACCATTGTTACCAATAACACAAACAGCCCAAACAGCAGTGTATCAGGAAGTGACCAAACAAACACAAACGATAGCCAAACATATAAAACCACAGACAGTAGCAACAGAAATATTCTACAGACAACAAAAGACTCCGATAACATTA
Organism: Pseudo-nitzschia multiseries; assembly: GCA_037355745.1. Taxonomy (NCBI): domain Eukaryota; phylum Bacillariophyta; class Bacillariophyceae; order Bacillariales; family Bacillariaceae; genus Pseudo-nitzschia; species Pseudo-nitzschia multiseries. Next base: position 11,083,284 of record CM074782.1, on the reverse strand, counting down.
ACTTGGAAAACAACATTGTCAAACATGTCAAAGAAAAAGCATTCAGGAAATTTAAATTCCCGCCAGAGATTAGATTCGTGAAGGCAACGATATTCAAAATTGCAAAACTAACGAATAACAATGAAATACCAAATACGATCAATATAAAGGACCAAAAGTGGAGTGGAATTTATTGCCGAGCAGTGACTGCGTGTAGGCACAATGCTCAAACTCTTGCCAGGAAAAACTACAAAGGTACGCAACCAACAAGAAGATGATTGCCGGCATGCAATCTTTCATAATCCATTCTAACATTTTGGTCATATTAACACTGACACGTAGACGATAAAAGAAACAACCAGATACCAGATAGTTTCCCAGGAACGGTTCTAATCACGGACACGCAAGACGTTAACTCAGAAAATAGGTACCAATTGCATGAAGACTATTGGCGGAAAAATTCACCAGAATTCAAATACTTCATGAAAAGAATTCTTGGAGCGGTGTCACCAAAACAGACAGACTTCAAAAGAAAATCGGTCAGAATGACAGTCAGTAACATTTTCACCCCAAGCGATGAAGCTTTTGCATTGCTTTTCCTTTACAACGACTACGACTCGTGGCTAAACACAACAAAGGGCACGAGGTTGAGAAAAAAATTCACTGACGGTAAGTCAGGAAATAAGGAGGGATGGAGTAACGAGGGACAAGATCTTTACAAATACCTAGTAAGCGAATTAGAAGAACGAAGAGAGGAACAGCAGTCGAAAGAATTAGAGACGGAAATAGTTAAAATGTACCAAAAGAAAAATGGCAATTGTAAACAACAAGATAAGGAGGAAGACGAAGAGGGAAAACAACGGAAGCGAAAACGTACCTTGGTTGAGATTCTAGGCGAAGATGATGAGGACTACAAATTTTTCATGGAATACAATAAAAATGAACAAGAGTAATTGGTGATATCAACATCATTAGAGTAAAACAGCTAGTTCATTATTATTTTATGGCTTGCACAATATTGTTCTGGATGTGCTGTTCGAATATAATACAATAAATGAGGTAATTTCAAAGGCTGATAAAATACTTTTGTATTTGTTTCAAAATATATTTGTTGCTTTTCGGTATTTGATAAGCATAGGGTGAATATTGTAAAATGCTGGAGAGTATTGCAAATGCGGATAAAATACTTTCTTATATGTACAAAAATATGGTTGTTGGCTTTTGATATTCGAAAAACGGAGTTAGAGTAATGTGAAAGCGACGTAACAGAATAGATTGATGGTTATCAAGAAGCTCAAACATTTGTGAAAATAATCGTAATAACACTACGACAATATCATTGTACACAAAGGATATTATTACAAAACATGAGTTTCGTGTGGACAAAAACGAAAAATTAAATGGCGAATAAATATTATCGGGGTAAGCATGAAACAAAATTGTAGAAAAGAAAGATTCTTAAGCAAGCATGAAAAGGGGCTGGAAAAAACGGTGGCGAAAATAGACCTACTTGAAATTGTTGCGTGCAAAAATAGGTAGAGAATTATTTATTGTGCGCACAACAAAATGTTTCGGAATATTTTAAAACATCACACAAATATTACGAAAGCACGAGCATCGTTTATGTGACGAGGTTAATTAGTGCTTTGCAGGGGCCCTGTGGAGTTGTTGTGTACGTAGTTTCCTTACATATTTGTAGTATTCTATGATTCCATTCTATGATTCCATTCAATGATTCAATTCCACGTTTAAAATCTATGAATCAAATCAATGATTCTGCTAGTGGATGATTCAACTCAATGATTCAATTCTATAATTCAATTCTGCAATTCAAATCAATGATTATAATCTATGATTCAAGTCTAAAATTCAAGTCTAAGATTCTTATCTATGATTCAATTCTATGATTCAAGTCTAAGATTTATTTCTATGATCTGTGATCCAATTATAAAATTCTAGTCTATGATTCATTCGTATAATTCAATCCTATGATTCCATTCTATTATTCTATCCTATGATTCAAAACTATGAATTGAATAAATGATTCTAGTCTGTGATTCAAAATTAATATACAGTTATATGGTTCAACAACAAGCCAGAGATTGAATTCTGTGATTCAATTCTTTGATTCAACTCTAACATTCAATTCTATGATTCAATTCTACTAATCAAGTCTGTGACTCAATACAATGATTCAACTCTACAATTCAATCCTATGATTCCATTCTATTATTCCATTCTATGATTCCATTCTATGATTCAAATAAATGATTCTAGTATGATTTAATTCTATGATTCAAGACTATGACTCAAGTCTAAGATTAAACTCTATGCTTCAATGCAGTACTTTAAGTCTATGCTTCAATTCCATGATTCAACTCTGTGTTTCAATTATAGGATTCAATTCCATGATACAAGTCTATGATTCAATTCTATGATTCAATTACCTTATTTTCAAAATTCCCTGCCTCCTGAGCTCTCGTGTTTACTAAACAACTTCAGTCTATGATTAAATTCCATGATTCAATTCCATGATTCATGATTCAAAACCATGATTCAATTCCATCATAGAAGTCTATGACTTAGTTCTATGATTCAATTCTATTATTCAATTTTCAATCAAGTCTATGAGTCAGGTCTATGAATCAATTACATGGTTCATTTTCATGACGCAATTTAACAATTCCATTCCATGAATTGCATCTATGGCTCAATTCTTCAATCCAAGACTATGATTGAAATCCATGATTCAACTCCATGATTCATGATTCAATTCCATGATTCAAATCCATGATTCAATTCTTTGATTCAATTCCATCGTCCAAGTCTATGATTTCATTCTATTACTCAAGTCTATTATTCAATTTTCAATCAAGTCTATGAGTCACGTCTATGAGTCAATTGTATGATTCATTTTCATGACTCAAGTCAAGGATTCCATTCTATGACTAATTTCTATTATTAAATTCATTAATCCAAGTCTATGATTCCAATCCATGATTCAATCTCATGACTCAATTATATGATTCAAATCAATGATTCAATTCAAGGATTCAAGTATATAATTCAATTCTTTGACTCCAGTCAATGATTCAATTCAATGATGTAAGTCTATGATTCAAGCTTATGATTCCATTCTTTGACTCAAACCTACAATTCATTTCTATGATTAATTTCTTTGACTCCATTCTAATACTCATCATTCTATGATTCAATTCTATGACTCAAAGCTTTGACGCATTTCCATGATTCACTTCCATGATTCAGTTCTATGATTCAATTCCATGATTCAATTCTTTGACTCAAATGTTTGATTCAAGGCTATGATTCCAGTCCATGAGTCAAATCGACAATTCAATTCTGTTACTCCATTCCATAATTGAAGTCCATGATTCAATTTTATGATTCAAGTTTATGATTCAAATATATAATTCAAGTATATAATTCAATTCTTTGACTCCAGTCAATGATTCAATTCAATGATTTAAGTCTATGATTCTAGTTTATGATTCCATTCTTTGACTCAAACCTATAATTCATTTCTATGATTAAATTCTACGATTCCATTCTATTACTCATCATTCTATGATTCAATTCTATGACTCAATTCTATGACTCAATGCTTTGACGCATTTCCATGATTCCATTCCATGATTCAACTCTATGATTCAATTCTATGACTCAAGTGTTTGATTCAAGGCTATGATTCCAGTCCATGAGTCAAATCTACTATTCAATTCTGTGACTCCATTCCATGATTGAAGTCCATGATTTGAGTTTATGATTCAAGTATATAATTCAAGTATATAATTCAATTCTTTGACTCCAGTCAATGATTTAAGTCTATGATTCCAGTTTATGATTCCATTCTTTGACTCAAAACTATAATCAATTTCTATGATTAAATTCTATGATTCCATTCTATTACTCGTCATTCTATGATTCAATTCTATGACTCAATTCTATGACTCAATGCTTTGACGCATTTCCATGATTCCATTCCATGATTCAACTCTATGATTCAATTCCATGATTCAATTCTTTGACTCAAGTGTTTGATTCAAGGCTATGATTCCAGTCCATGAGTCAAATCTACTATTCAATTCTGTGACTCCATTCCATGATTGAAGTCCATGATTTGAGTTTATGATTCAAGTATATAATTCAAGTATATAATTCAATTCTTTGACTCCAGTCAATGATTTAAGTCTATGATTCCAGTTTATGATTCCATTCTTTGACTCAAACCTACAATTCATTTCTATGATTAAATTCTATGATTCCATTCTATTACTCATCATTCTATGATTCAATTCTATGACTCAATTCTATGACTCAATGCTTTGACACATTTCCATGATTCCATTCCATGATTCAGTTCTATGATTCAATTCCATGATTCAATTCTATGATTCAAGTGTTTGGTTCAAGGCTATGATTCCAGTCCATGAGTCAAATCTACTATTCAATTCTGTGACTCCATTCCATGATTGAAGTCCATGATTTGAGTTTATGATTCAAGTATATAATTCAAGTATATAATTCAATTCTTTGACTCCAGTCAATGATTTAAGTCTATGATTCCAGTTTATGATTCCATTCTTTGACTCAAACCTACAATTCATTTCTATGATTAAATTCTATGATTCCATTCTATTACTCGTCATTCTATGATTCAATTCTATGACTCAATTCTATGACTCAATGCTTTGACGCATTTCCATGATTCCATTCCATGATTCAGTTCTATGATTCAATTCCATGATTCAATTCTTTGACTCAAGTGTTTGATTCAAGGCTATGATTCCAGTCCATGAGTCAAATCTACTATTCAATTCTGTGACTTCATTCCATGATTGAAGTCCATGATTTGAGTTTATGATTCAAGTATATAATTCAAGTATATAATTCAATTCTTTGACTCCAGTCAATGATTTAAGTCTATGATTCCAGTTTATGATTCCATTCTTTGACTCAAACCTACAATTCATTTCTATGATTAAATTCTATGATTCCATTCTATTACTCGTCATTCTATGATTCAATTCTATGACTCAATTCTATGACTCAATGCTTTGACGCATTTCCATGATTCCATTCCATGATTCAACTCTATGATTCAATTCCATGATTCAATTCTTTGACTCAAGTGTTTGATTCAAGGCTATGATTCCAGTCCATGAGTCAAATCTACTATTCAATTCTGTGACTCCATTCCATGATTGAAGTCCATGATTTGAGTTTATGATTCAAGTATATAATTCAAGTATATAATTCAATTCTTTGACTCCAGTCAATGATTTAAGTCTATGATTCCAGTTTATGATTCCATTCTTTGACTCAAACCTACAATTCATTTCTATGATTAAATTCTATGATTCCATTCTATTACTCGTCATTCTATGATTCAATTCTATGACTCAATTCTATGACTCAATGCTTTGACGCACTTCCATGATTCCATTCCATGATTCAACTCTATGATTCAATTCCATGATTCAATTATATGACTCAAGTGTTTGATTCAAGGCTATGATTTCAGTCCATGAGTCAAATCTACTATTCAATTCTGTGACTTCATTCCATGATTGAAGTCCATGATTTGAGTTTATTATTCAAGTATACAATTCAAGTATATAATTCAATTCTTTGACTCCAGTCAATGATTTAAGTCTATGATTCCAGTTTATGATTCCATTCTTTGACTCAAACCTACAATTCATTTCTATGATTAAATTCTATGATTCCATTCTATTACTCATCATTCTATGATTCAATTCTATGACTCAATTCTATGACTCAATGATTTGACGCATTTCCATGATTCCATTCCATGATTCAGTTCTATGATTCAATTCCATGATTCAATTCTATGACTCAAGTGTTTGATTCAAGGCTATGATTCCAGTCCATGAGTCAAATCTACAATTCAATTCTGTGACTTCATTCCATGATTGAAGTCCATGATTCGAGTTTATGATTCAAGTATACAATTCAAGTATATAATTCAATTTTAAGACTCCAGTCAATGATTTAAGTCTATGATTCCAGTTTATGATTCCATTCTTTGACTCAAACCTACAATTCATTTCTATGATTGATTTCTATGATTGCATTCTATTACTCATCATTCTATGATTCAATTCAATGACTCAATTCTATGACTCAATGCATTGATGCACTTCCATGATTCCATTCCATGATTCAACTCTATGATTCAATTCTATGACTCAAGTGTTTGATTCAAGGCTATGATTCCAGTCCATGACTCAAATCTACAATTCAATTCTGTGACTTCATTCCATGATTGAAGTCCATGATTCGAGTTTATGATTCAAGTATACAATTCAAGTATATAATTCAATTTTAAGACTCCAGTCAATGATTCAATTTAATGATTTAAGTCTATGATTCCAGTTTATGATTCCGTTGTCTGACTCAAACCTACAATTCATTTCTATGATTAAATTCTTTGATTGCATTCTATTACTCATCATTCTATGATTCAATTCTATGACTCAGTTCTTTGACGCACTTCCATGATTCACTTCCATGATTCAGTTCTATGATTCAATTCTATGATTCAATTCCATGATTCAATTCTTTGACTCAAGTCTATGATTCTTGTCTTTGATTCATTTTTATGATTCAAGAATAAGATTCAATTCTATGATTTAATTCTATGATTCACTTCCATGATTTGAGTCTATGATTCTAGTAGTCCATGACTCAAATCTACAATTCAATTCTATGACTCAATTCCATGATTGAACTCTATGATTCTACTCCTTGACTCAAATCTATTATTCACATCAAGGATTCTATGATTCAATTCCATGATTCAGGTCTATGACTCAATTGTATGATTCAAAGTCTATTGATCGAAGTTAATGATTTAATTCCACAACTCAGTTGATGATTCAAGCCTCTGATTGAATTCTATGATTTATGTTTATCATTCAATTATGTTGTTCAATTATTTGATTCCATTCTTTGACTCAAATTGATGATTCAATTCCATGATTGAATTCTATGATTGAATTCTTTGACTCAACTCAATGATCATTCAATTCTATGGTTCAATCCTATCTTGCGTCATACTTCATTCTTGAGAGGGTGAAAGAAACTATTTTTTTAGTTTTTCAAATTTGGACAACCCCCCCCCCCCCCCCCCCCCCATGCTGTATTTAGCTACCTTCATACTGATCCTATCAATTGATCTATACTACCAATCAAGTGACGTCATTCGCGCGAGTTCTATTTTAAATTCGAACTCTCATCTTATTTGATTTTAAGTAATGATCGGGGTTTTCGCACCTCGGTCGGGTTGTTTTTGTTTTTGTTTTTCCTTTTCGATAGAATTTGCCGCCGACATCTTTCGATCGAAGTTGTACTGTACCGGTACTCCATGTTAAATGTTAATTTTTCGCACCTCGGTTTGTCGTCGAGTCTTGACGACTGTCTTTTTTGATCGAATTTGCTGCCGACAACAACGGTGGATACTTTTTATTGCGAGTGCCAATGAACAAAGGTGCGCAACCAAAGTTATTGTTCATGGAGTATCGAACGGGCACATGCAAAGAACATTCGCGAAGTGCGTACGCGGGTGTGGTTATATAAGTACGACAGATAAGTGGGCGCAGATAACATATCTGCAAGGGTGTGTTCGAAGTGTAAAACGCGTACGAACGTAAGTTCGCACCTCAAGTGCCAGCAAGAAGATTTCGCACCTCAAGTGCGCACGCAATGCGCGCGCCTGTCAGTGACGTCATTGCTTGCACCTCGAGGGGTGTCAGCGTCGTATCGGAATCAGCGTCGTATCGGAATCGCCGCACCTCAGCTTGTACCTCTACTGGTGATAACACAGATAGGTATCAAGCGCCCACACATACAAGATAGTAGTAGTACTCATAATTATTATTAACCCCGATTATTACAGTAACTGCATGCACCTCTGTCTATACATCATGGGCATAGAGTAGAGAGAGGATTCTCGACCTCTAATATTGCTGCCGACAACGACCGTATATTGTGCACCTCTACCAAACCCTCTCATCTGGTAAAGTTAACTTGATCTAAGACAGATTTTAATCGTATGATTTTTTATCTATATTCAGGTTAAATCTTATGGTTACGTGCAACCATAAAAATGAGAGTTTGCTACCATAAAAATGAACGCGCGCCACTAAATATTACTATTGCTTTTAGACAAAGCATCTCATTTCCGTAAATAATTGTTTGGCTAAGCTTTTTAGCGATTTTTAGTCGTAGCGTTTTTACCAAGGCTACTTGTTAAAAACAGATTTTTTTAATATTTCTACGTATTTCCCCCCCCCAAACCCCCCCCCACATAAACTCCGTCTACAAGGTTACGTTGTCAACTCTTAGGGTTAGTGTTAAACGTTCAACTAACAACTCCACCAATTCGGCATCGAGAATCGAGAGGAATAACTATTGCTTTGGCATTACATACGTAGGAAGGAAAAGTTCGATATGTACGAGTGCATACCGGTACAAACTGTAAGGTTTTCCTACGGTACGTACGTACCATACCAAAAAAAGATCGGTTGCACCAAAATCCAGTCCAGTCCCGAATCATTGTATGTGAATCGTATCCATCCGGATGACATACAGTACGAACGGTATGTACCGTAACGGTGGGTAAACTACGTAGTCATGTTGTGAGGGTACGTACGAGCAGATATGTACCGGTACTACCTTGTATTGGTACGTACTCGTACTATTATGAAGTTCAGAAGTGTAACCGATTACGAAGTACGTACGAGTACGTACCTACTACCCTACGAGTACGTAATCGTACGAGTAGATCTTACGAGTATCCGTACTGTGTACCGTACATCGTATGGTACTAAGAAGTGTTACCCGTATCCCACTGCACGGTGAGTGTACCGTACGGTATTTCCGATTTCCGAGAAAGCCAAGGACGGAAACCAAACCAAACCAAACGAAATAGAGGGTGTGACACGACGCAAGAAGGCACGGAAGAACATGGGCCGATCCATCCACAGCAATTCGCTCTGTCTCTTTTGTCGCTGCCACCCGGTCACCGGTCTGTGGCTGATCCTAGGAACAGCATCGGGGTGGTTGCAGTTGCAGTCGCAGTCGCTGTCGCAGTTGCGCGAAGCGTCGTCGTTCCGCTCGTCGCCTTCGATTCCCGCGAAAATGGCGGGGACTGCAGCTACCGCGCCGGTGTCGATTTCCAGTTTCATGAAAGCCTCGAGTTCGTCGTCATCGTTGCTGTCCCCATCGTCGTTGGAACAAGAACCGCAACATGGTGTTGCCGATACGTTGTTCTGACAATCGTCCCAATGAAATTGTTGTTGTTGCTGCTGCCGTTGATTTGCAGCCTTCTTACTCCTCTGTCACGAAAAACAGTACCTCGTGCCTGTTGATATAGAAGCAATGGATAGAGATTTATTGCTTTCAAGACATATATGTTTGGGGGCCAATTCAAACAATATCTATCAGCAAACCACCTCTTGTCCAATGCGAGCTAATTCTTTTTCCAGTACAAGGCTGTTATTTCAGACTAAAATATTTGAGCACGGATAATGCTGATCAAGGATTAGGTGGAATCCCACGTTCACCGACGGAGTGCCGAATAGCAACTCTACTCAAATAAGTTGGATGTAAGAAGGCTGATTATGAAGTGACTTTTTTTTTTGGTCCAGAGGTAAAAAAAGTGATTTTTTTGTCTGGCGCAAGGTAAGAAAAGATTATTACTGTTTGTGTGGGAGAGAGTTTTTTTTCCGTCGTGAGGTAGAAAAAAAATCATCGATCGATCGAAGTAGAGGATACTTCAATCTTCTGTAGAATTCTACACGATTTTGTACTAGTGTAGAATTCTACACGTTTTTTGTACAAGCTAATTCCTAGTAGTGAATTCGCGTAGGTTTCTACACGAGAAGATGTTTACACCTTACTAGATAATTTTTGGTATTGAATCGGAAAGAGTATTTTTTTCTGGTCGTGACAAAAAAAAACTCTCACACACAAACACACAGCAAAAAGTAATTTTACAGTGTTTACAGTGTGATTTTTACTTTATGCTGTGTGTTTGTGTGGGAGAGTTTTTTTTTGTCGTGACCGGTACGAAATCATCGATCGAAAGAAACGACGGGCCGATGATGACGACGACGAGAATTGTATGATTTTTATCTGTATTCAGGTTAAATCTTATGGTTACTTGCAACCAAAAAAATGAGAGTTTGCTACCATAAAAATGAACGCGCGCCACTAGATATTACTATTGCTTTTAGAAGAAGCATCTCATTTCCGTAAATAATTATTTGGGTCCTGTTTTTAATGATTTTTAGTCGTAGCGTTTGTACCAAGTCTACTTGTTAAAAACAGATTTTTTTAATATTTCTACATATTTCCCCCCCCCCCCCAAACCCCCCCAATAAACTCCGTCTAGAAGGTTACGTTGTCAACTCTTAGGATTAGGGTTAGTGTTTAACGTTCAACTAACAACTCCACCAATTACTCATCGTCAAATTACTCGTCGTCATCGTGTAATTTTAGCATACAAAACACATGTAATCTTAAGACACAAAACACACGCAAAACCATCTTCGATCGGTCTTTTGTTTTACCGTATAATTCACCGTGATATTCTCATTGGAATATCACATGTGATTGTACCTTATCATGTAGAATTAGTACTAGGTTGTACGTAGATTTTAGGGCATGATAGTGTTTTAGAGTTGTTAATTCTTCAAAGAGTGAGCTGATGGGGAAATCCGCTAAGAGGCAATCCACATGAAGCGCCGACGATCAATCCACTCAGGTAAATAACCTTAAGAATAAGGTTATATGCCCTTATGACCTTTCGTATGATACGCCCGTGACTAGTACGTACGAACACGCGTTACACGGTGAATTCTTTTCACTATGAGATGTGGTTGAAAATATTTTAAGTACGAAGTGGTACCGGTACGTCCTTATGAATAATTAGTGATAACATTTCCGGAGTATATCGGTACGTTTAATACATGCTATTGAAGCATGATGTTTGGATACTTTTTTTTAAATTGGAATATTGAATCTGAGTCATGATGTACTTGGGGGTAAATTTTGAAACTCTAGCTACCTGCCTGCTCCCCGATCACTCACTTGTCTCGACAACTTCCGCAGGTCTTTTGGCAAATTTCCTTGATAGTCTTGCCATTTGGTTTCCCTTTATTGTTGTCAGTTTTAGTATTGCACTTTGCACCCGATTTCTCAAAAGTGTTGCAGGTGTACGTTTTCTTGTTGATTTTGAATGTTCTGTTTTTGTCCTCGCAGGGCTTGGGGTTGGGCGTGGGCGTGAGTGTGGGTGCCGGCTCATCCTGGCAATTACTCAAGCATGTCTTTTGGCACTTCATACTAATTTTAATGTTATCCGACGTTGTATATAAGCAACGCTCTTCTTTCTTTTCAGCCACCCACTTACAATCATAGTTGTTAATTTCGTTGTAACGAAAGTCGACGTCGTCGGTGCAGGCCTCCTGGGGCCCTGATGACGGTGCTTGAGTGGGACCTGGCGCTGGCGCTTGAGTGGGACCTGGCACTGGCGCTTGAGTGGGACCTGGCGCTGGCGCTTGAGTGGGACCTGGCGCTGGCGCTTGAGTGGGTGATGGGACCGGCGCTTGAGTGGGCAATGGCGCTGGCCCTGGCGTACCTCCTGGTCCTGTCGGTGGGGAAGCAGGGGCTGAGGGTGCAGCAAAAGCATGGACCGCTTTCGGTCCGTAATTCTTTTTTTCACCTGGTGCAGCAAGAATCCCGCCTGCAAACATGATTTCGTCGTTCGGATCCAATGCTTTGTAGTAACCGGCTCCTTTGAAGCAACAAATTCCATCACCGTAAAAATCTTTGATAATGAACTCGTAGATTCTGTTGTATGGAATGCACGCCAAACGAAATTCTGGGTCTACGGTCTGACCCATCGCCCACTTTGTTTTGTACTGATTGCCAAAGGCTACCGTTTTTTTTGTCTCTGTGTCAACGATCGACCAGCTGACGTCGTCGGGATACATATCTGGCAAGATGTAAATAGAAACAGGGTATAGGTCATCGGCGCATTTATTAGGATCTTGAACTTCCTCCGGAGGTGCTCGAGACTTGTCAACAACACTGACCGAAGCCACTCCATCCACCAGATCGACGAATTTGATCTGAACATCTTTGCCTTGATTGTCATAATTCGCAATGGTATAGGATTCGGCAAAGTTCAAAACCGCTTTCTTTACGGAAGTTCCATAATCGTAAGGGCCGTTTTTCTCTTTCTGGTAAATCAAAACCTTATCGAAGTCCTCCATCGTACCATCGTTGAATCCCTTTTTCTCGTTGAATCCAATATAGAAATCATTAGGTCCCGTTAACGGTACACTGGGGAATTCCAAACGCAGGACGACCAAGTTTGTATTTGTAACTAATGGGGCATAACGATTGACACTGACCAATGTATACAGTGTTTCAAATGCCTCTGAGTTCAGCGGGTTGACGCTCTTCTCCTGTACGGGGTACCATTGAAGTTGATAATTCTTGCACGCGTTGTAGCACATCCTTCTGAAACCGAATTTACTGTTCTTTTCGGGGTAGGACAAACCCATCACTCCCACAGCATCGTCGTTTGCTTTCTTTTCAGCCGAGTGTGCAAGATTCATGTTGTGGCCCTGAAACATACGCAGAGAGATAGCGTTCAATGCAAAATGAGAGTTGTGTTCATTCGTCTGCTACAATGGAATGTGGTAACAATGCAAATACAAACAGTATCAACAGGCAAGTGAGCAACGCAACGAACATTTAATTTTGACTTACAACTTCGTGCATTCTGAGCGATGTGCTCTCACACCAGGTACCCTCGTCGTTGTAGAAGCTAAGTTTGTTGTTGGTCAGGGCGAAGGCCAACCAATCTGTGGCGCCATCCGTTCTGATTGTTCCTGGGGGAAAGCAGAACATGATAAGGTCCCATCGGTCGTAGCTTCCATCACCCAATGCTCGTAGTTTGAGTGTGGCGAGATTGGTAATCAGACCTCGTTGTGTTGTACCGGCTATAATATCGGATGCGACTACTAGGTCTAATACACCATCGACTTCTTGACCATCCAAATCCTCGTTTTTGTAGGGTTTGAGGTCAAGCAAATTGCCTGAGCAGGATCTGTACTGTTGCGCCATAGAAGTGCCTGTTGGATATCTGAAAATTTGGTCAAAGAGATCTTTTTTTGTTGCTACTGGTTCTGTACCGTCCTGCCCGATGACTCGGACATAAATAGTCTCGAGTGCCCCTTGTAAAGGAGGCTCAAGTTTGCGACGATGCTCAGGGAGTGGGCGAACACGAATGGTTGAAGATTTCGGAATATATAGCTCTGCTATCCCCGGAGAAAGAACGGCCTTTGATAACTTTAAGACAAATTTTCCGGGTAGAACATTTTGGGATTCGATATAGTCTTGGATGTCGAAGTGCTTACTACTACGTAGTTCAGCAATGGTTATCTGATCGATATCGGATTGACCTAATTTCTTGTATTTGCTGGTATCCGCTATTATGTCAGAGCAGACCCATGAATGTTCGTCGGCTTGAATTGGTTCAGGCTTGTCTCGGGCGAAGATCCGTTGGTTGTTACCCTTCTCACCCGTTTGAGTGATACTGTCATCTTCGATCGCTGGCAAGAGTGCGGTGCCTTCTGACAGGTACAGGGTACACTCAACATTGCGCAAGACAAAGGTCTTTTCGAAGAACGATTTTCCGATGACGATATCCTCAGCAGAGCCACGGATTCTGTTTGCATTTACTCTTTGAAAGAAGGATGATCCGATCGTTGTTGCCGCTAGGAAGAAGACAGCCCTTCGAATGGCGAACGGATACGAGATGGAAGCAGGCATGACTAGATTTCGCCTGAGCGGTGCTTCAATATTGATTTAGGTTGCTGAATAACACCGTTGCACCGTTGCACCGTTGATCGATTCGATTCGATTCGATTCGTTGCGTGAATAACGGCGACTGTTTTCTGTACCGAATGTTGAGTGGAGAGAAGGTGAGATCAATCGAATGATAGAGCACGCTTTATCGACATGGAAGTTTGTCTCTCCAAGTCCTTCCCTTCAATTAGAAATTGGGCACTGAGATGCAGTTCGAGATTGTTGTTGCAAGTTATGGAATGTAGTGTTAGTGTTAGTGTTAGTGTATGTTTTGCTTCTGTTTGAGTTGATTTAATCACGTATTTGTGCGAGGAATCAAAATGATGAAAGAACCGTCGTGAACGGTTTTCTGTTTTGCTCTGTGTAGTGGCAACATTTTTTGTTTATCGTCGTCTCCAAAACGTGTGTACGGTACCGTACATACCTCGTACTCGTAATCTTCCGAGGACAACATTACATAACGGTAAGAGTACGAATACGAGGACGAGTACGAGTATCCGTATCCGTATACGGTATGGTAGGTCCATTGAAATGAATTTTGTCGTCGGCTTGGAAATGGTCGGACGTAAAGAAAAATCTTAACAATCAGCTAATAAAATTCCCACATAGGGGGGTTTCGAGACTGATAATGATAGAATGTTCAAGTACCGATTTGCGAACTTGGAGAAAAAGTTGTCATTTTCTGTTATTATTTTTCAACGGAGATTGGCAATTAACTCTATGCAATGTAGGAGACGGCAGTATTGTTGCATCGATGGTTTTCTACGAAAGAACCGGTGAGGTATATATAGTAGTACCACTGTAATCCCCTAACAAAAATAATCTCTCTATGTTTTTCGATTTTGGAATAGATAGATGACTTTTTTGTTTCAATAGCATGATGCTTACAAAATACTCAATACATTGTGTCGCGTAGAGGGTTCGTTCCGATCGTATAAATTGTTTTGAAGAGAATCTCGACAACAATGGTTCGCAAGTAAGTATTTTTGATCGTGTGCCAAGGTAGCGTCAGTCAATGAAGCATTCTATTAAAGTACTGATTAATAGTATGGTATGATAGAAGGTTATATTGTCGAGGTTATTTTGTTTGTACCATTGAGATCAAGTCTATTCTTTTTTAATTATGTAAACCCTAAGGTAATCAGTCGTCCAAAATAATGTTAAGAAAACTATTGAATGTTAGATTTCAATCATTATTTATTAGATTCAACTCGACTCGATATTTTCGTCATGATAGAATAAGATATTCTTACAGAAAGTAAGAACGATGACAGTGTTCTCTGTAAGCTAACGTCGCGAAAATTGTACAGAAGTGATTGATTGATAATATTTCATTTGGCTTGCCATAGTAAATTCCGAAAATCATGATAGAGCCGAAGTCTGTCATTCTTCGGAAGAAGAACAGTTGTTGAAATTGTTGAAATCTTTTAATCTAACCTTCTCGATGGTATGGGAAAATCATCAAAAGTGAAATATGCTAATCTCAACACGACGAATGAAATGTATAAGCAACAAAGTTGACCTATCCGTACTATTCACTAAGAACAAATATCAGGATATTAATATTTATTTTTACGGTACAAAATATCATTGATGTGAATGAATCTCAATTTCCTCGCACAATATCCATTTATTCTGTATTAGAAAGACCTGGAGCGGTTCGAAATACTTCTAATAATAATACCCTACAGTACGGGTACTCGTACCGTAGAGTGATGCAATTGAGGGGAGTGATAGTGTAACATGATGATGTATCCCAGTTTTTACAATCGCGATTGAGACCAATGAGAAGGAATGTCTGTCTGTCACAAAGTGTAGGGTACGTAATCTTACTACGTAACGTATGCTATCATACTTCTATCATTATTATTATTTTTACCAGAATCGACTCCAAGTCAGACTCCCTGACTGACTTGCGCGCGCGCAATTTTTGACTTGAGTATATAATAACTGGCTTATTAATACTGTACCGAATTAATAACACGAGTTATTTTACAGAAGTCAGAATAGGTTAAGTACTGGACTCTTATTTTAGTACCGCGAGACACTACTGCACCTCTTCTATCCAACGGACGAAACCCGAACTCGAAAGGGAAGAGTGTTCTCCACGCTAGTTCTCCACTTTAGTTTTTAACTCACCGGCCGAGGTGAATCCCAAAACATTATCTTAAATTATTTCAGTTCTTCGATACTTGTTAATTTCCTTTTGAAACTGGCTGTTGAGCTGATTCAATCCAAAGGCAAAGAAGAGCAACAGGAGCTGTGGCTGCAGGCCGGTTGAGGTGCCGGTCTGTTTGTGGTCTAATATTTCTCTGATATCCACTACGATTGAACGCTAGTCCAATCAGATCTATTCTAACTACCGGTGGGCTCAGTCAGTTAGATCTTAGGCTTGTAGTTCTACAATGGGAAGCATGGCTACCGATGCAAGGTTTAAGGTTGAATAATCAAATAATCTAAAAGTATGAGATGAAGAGATGATCCTTGCTGGAGAGCACGTATCTCTTCTAAAGATCGGTACTGCCGCTAATACAGCACGCGAAGAATGTACGTGTTGCCGCTAATACAGCACGTATTTTATACAGCAGAAGACAGGTTCGTGAGCAAGTATGCGAACCTCTGCTGTCTTTTCTTGAAAACAGCACACTTAACAAAAGATTGCATGCGTGAACCTCTAGTGTGTGTTCTTCTTTGATTACTAAGTATCAAACTTCGATCGTAAGAATGACTGTTGTCCTGATCACTAAGTATCGAATGTGGGTGTCAGAGTGACGATTGCACCTCTGGTTCGATCGTATTCCAATCTCACAGAGAGAAAGAGGTCTCATTATTCCAAACACTAAAGGTGCATATGACTTGATCATTTGTATCTTTGACTCGTATGATCGTATCATTCCATCTGCAGTACTGTAAGTTACGTAGGGATGTACGTACGTAATTTAGAGTACTGTCGTTTTCGCGTACGTGCAAAAGGAATTTAATATACCCCATCTTCTCGCAAGTGATGAAGCACAAGCATTATCTCTGTGAGAAGAACAAACAAAATTCCTTGAGTACGTATGTGAGGAACATGTAATATGCCCCATCTGCTTACTCCTCGATAGAAAGGAAGAAACCTTTATCACAGGAAGAGTACCAAAGGAGAAGGATGCCCCATGATTGGGCATGGATTTCTTGCATAGATCAACGTCCGAGAACTGTTTCGCGGGGTTCGAATTTACTTCTCGCGCACAAATTTTGTGCGTGATTTTAACACGGCAATATTTCTGGACACCCTGAAATTCGCGACGATCGTATAAGGGTATATGTAAACTCAGCACTATTTCTGTGCGCGTGATGCACATTACTCTACTCTCAAATAAAAATAATTTATTTCAGTCTCTAGCAGAACCGAATTATTATTCTGTACGAACAACACTTACTTCTATTCACGAATAAAAAAGAAATCTTGAGTCAGTATTAATTCCAAAATATTAATCTACCAAACAACAATTCGATTCTGCTCCCCTAGTTGTGAATTATATTTCTTGACTACAATATTCCCTTTTTAAAATGTAGATTCTATTATGCTTGATTTATTCCTATTGCGACGTATTACGAATCCTCCATTATTTCTAATATTCTCAAAATTAAGTTCAAGATTAGTAGTAGTTTTGTATTATGTATGTACTGTTATTTTCTACATTAGTTCACCCATAGATAAACTTTCATTCATCAATGCTGTTATTGCCGGATCAATATAGACGTTTCTTTTCTTTTTCTTTTTTGGTCCACTACAATTAGTGGAGCTGCTACTAGTAATATTTGCATCGCCATGCTTATTGTTGGTGTAATTTGTCGAACTTTCGTTCCTAAATCTGTCCCTCATCATTTCTTCCAATTTCCTTCCTGTTTCTGGGTGTTTTCGCATCTCGCCAATTTTGTCGCACAAGTCACTGAACAACTCGCGACCTTCCTCCATCCATCCATTTCTGCTTCCACTGTCTGAATCGCAGAATTTTTTTTTTGTCGCGGAATCGTGGCATCACCCTTTCGCCGCTGCTGGTTCACCCATACATGATGCTCATTGTAGATCAGTACCAATGCAAATGCTTCATCTGCTATAGTAAATATATCACTCAGCAAGTGCCTCTCCTTCCGTTGTTTGAAATTGGAATTTGTCGGATTGATTGCCGACATGATTCTTGTAACAAAATAATAAAAATCTTCATCTTCCGCGTCTTTGTATGTTCTGTATTGAGGGTTTAAAATACCTGTGTTTTCATATTCTGTGTCTTGAATAACTGCAACAGTACCAGGGAATGTGA
Organism: Pseudo-nitzschia multiseries; assembly: GCA_037355745.1. NCBI lineage: Eukaryota > Bacillariophyta > Bacillariophyceae > Bacillariales > Bacillariaceae > Pseudo-nitzschia > Pseudo-nitzschia multiseries. The sequence goes on along the minus strand of CM074782.1, from coordinate 11,065,075 downwards.
TAGGGACTCGACCTTTTCTGTAATCGTCTGTACGGAAGTATCATCAGTATCAACGGGCAGCATGTTAGTGTTGTCGGACCAAAAATAGATTCCCAAATTCCTAATTTCAACAACCAATTCTCCCACCTGTATTTACCTATCCAGTTTTTTCTCGCTAATGTTTGTGAGTTGTGCCTCAATGCAGTCAGTACTGTCCCTACTCGTTTCCTGTAAAAGGAACAGAATGACGCAAGTGGAATATTTGGTGGCTTCATAACCGCACTTGCTCCAACAGCTTTTTTTATTACAAGCGCCGTTACCTTGTCATTGATAGGGAACTTCATGTTGGGGTACCAATGTTTTTTGACGTAATCCCTTAGCTGCTTCTCCACTGTTTCAGTCATATCACTCAAAGCCTTAAGCATATCGTTGTCTATTATAAGCCCATATTCGTCTGTAATTGTACTTACTGCTCGTTCTCTTGTGTCGCCGGCATTGTAACTCCCCTCTCCCTGCATGGTTGCCTCCGTTTGTTTAGGTACCATTACTACCTTTCCCACCCCTATATGTGGTTCCCTCTCTTGTTGCCGTAAGTGTTTTGCCAGTTCCTGTGCCAATTTGTCATATTGGATTTTTTTCATGACAAGTTCGGCAACATCCTCTAAATTGTAGCATTCTCCGTTAGATGTTTTCTCTACCACATTGGTTTTTGTTCCTTCTTTCTGTTGGTTCGTTACTGTAGTGGTGGTTGTGTTGGTAATGCTCAGTGCTGGTTCGTTACTCTGGTTGATGGTGTTTTGTTCTTCCGTGTTTGTAGTAGTAGAAATTGTGTTGTCGGAACCATTTTTTTTACTGTTGCCCTTTGATGCGTTCATAGTTGTGGTATTACTGTTACACACTTTGTTAGTAATTGCCGTGTTTGTTTTCACTCTTTTTTTCTTACCGTTGTTGTCCCCTGTATTTTGATGATCACCGGGCCGGATGGTTTTGTTGTTTCGAAGGGTCTTCCCCTCGGATTTTTTGCTTCGTCGTGTCTTTCCGATAGCATTCATATTTTTTTATTTTATTTTCTGAATACGGTGTCGATCAAGAATCATGTGTTTCTTGTTGTGTGGTTATGTGTGTGTACTAATAATTTGTCGGGTTGTGTACGGTGTTTTGTGTTGTGTGTGTTGTGTGTGTCGTGTGTGTGTGTGTGTGTGTGTGTGTACGGTGTTTCGTGTAGTATGTGTACGATGTTTTGTGTGTAGAATTTTTCCGTGGGTTCTGTACTATGTTGTTTGCCCGAACATCTTCTGTGTGTTGTCTGGTTTTGGGCGCGCTGTTATATTTGTAGAAGTAGATCACGTACCTGTGCCAGCCACCCCTCCCGCGCCATAATTTTTTCAGAAGGGAAACTTTTGATCACACTAAGGTTATGTATTTCAATCCTCTAGTCACATGTAGAATCTCGTAGACTGCTGCACCTAACATACCGTACTGTCTTGTGTGCCATTTGTATCTACAAACCACAACATTGTCTGTACTGTGTGTGGCAAAGTTGTTCCCAATATGCATTTAAAAGTTGTTCCCAACATGCATTTCGTAAGTCATGTGATATGCATTCATGGCCTGGTACAAAAACTTTGGTAGTCATTACCAAATGAGACTGTTTGTGCCCTGGAATTGCACCAAAAATACCCTCATCATGTTTGCCATTTTGAGAGTCAAACCACAACATTTTGGGCATTCTGAGTGGCAAAGTTGTTCCCAATATGCATTTGATGAGTCATGATAAATGTATTCATAGTTTTGACCGGATACTTTTGGAGTCATTACCCAATCAGTTAGTTTGTGCCCTAGAATTGCACCAAAAATACCCTCATGTTTGCCATTTCGAGAGTCAAACCACAACATTTACAGCATTCTGTGTGACAAAGTTGTTCCCAATATGTATTTGATGAGTCATGAGGAATGTATTCATTGCTTGGACCAGATACTTTTTGAGTCATTACCCAATAAGTTAGTTTGTGCCCTGGAATTGCACCAAAAATACCCCCATGTTTGTCAGTTGGAGAGTCAAACCTTACGATTTTGGGCATTCTGTGTGACAAAGTTGTTTCCAATATGCATTGGATGAGTCATGATGAATGCATTCATGGCTTGGACCCGATACTATTTGAGTCATTACCCAATCAGTTAGTTTTTGCCCTAGAATTGCACCAAAAATACCCCCATGTTTGCCATTTGTAGAGTCAAACCTTAAGATTTTGGGCATTCTATGTGACAAAGTTGTTTCCAATATGCATTGGATGAGTCATGATGAATGCATTCATTGCTTGGACCAGATACTATTTGAGTCCTTACCCAATCAGTTAGTTTGTGCCCTGGAATTGCACCAAAAATACCCCCATATTTGCCATTTGTAGAGTCAAACCTTAAGATTTTGGGCATTCTATGTGCCACAGTTGTTCCCAATATGCATTGGATGAGTCATGATGAATGCTTTTATGGCTTAGGACCCGATACTATTTGAGTCATTACCCAATCAGTTAGTTTGTGCCCTAGAATTGCACCAAAAATACCCCCATGATTGCCATTTGGAGAGTTAAACCACCAAATTTTGGGAATTCTAGTGTGACAAAGTTGTTTCCCAATATGCATTTGATGAGTCATGATGAATGTATTCATGGCTTGGACCAGATACTTTTTGAGTCATTACCCAATAAGTTAGTTTGTGCCCTGGAATTGCACCAAAAATACACCCATGTTTGCCATTTGGAGAGTCAAACCACAACATTTAGGCATTCTGTGTGACAAAGTTGTTCCCAATATGTATTTGATGAGTCATGAGGAATGTATTCATTGCTTGGACCAGATACTATTTGAGTCATTACCCAATAAGTTAGTTTGTGCCCTGGAATTGCACCAAAAATACCCCATGTTTGTCAGTTGGAGAGTCAAACCTTAAGATTTTGGGCATTCTGTGTGACAAAGTTGTTCTCAATATGCATTGGATGAGTCATGATGAATGCATTCATGGCTTGGACCCGATACTATTTGAGTCATTACCCAATCAGTTAGTTTGTGCCCTAGAATTGCACCAAAAATACCCCCATGTTTGCCATTTGTAGAGTCAAACCTTAAGATTTTGGGCATTCTATGTGACAAAGTTGTTTCCAATATGCATTGGATGAGTCATGATGAATGCATTCATTGCTTGGACCAGATACTATTTGAGTCCTTACCCAATCAGTTAGTTTGTGCCCTGGAATTGCACCAAAAATACCCCCATATTTGCCATTTGTAGAGTCAAACCTTAAGATTTTGGGCATTCTATGTGACAAAGTTGTTCCCAATATGCATTGGATGAGTCATGATGAATGCTATTCATGGCTTAGGACCAGATACTATTTGAGTCATTACCCAATCAGTTAGTTTGTGCCCTGGAATTGCACCAAAAATACCCCCATGATTGCCATTTGTAGAGTCAAACCACAAAATTTTGGGCATTGTATGTGACAAAGTTGTTCTCAATATGCATTTGATGAGTCATGATGAATTTATTCATTGCTTGGACCAGATACTTTTTGAGTCATTACCCAATAAGTTAGTTTGTGCCCTGGAATTGCACCAAAAATACCCCCATGTTTGCCATTTGTAGAGTCAAACCACAACATTTTGGGCATTGTATGTGACAAAGTTGTTCTCAATATGCATTTGATGAGTCATGATGAATTTATTCATTGCTTGGACCAGATACTTTTTGAGTCCTTACCCAATAAGTTAGTTTGTGCCCTGGAATTGCACCAAAAATACCCTCATGTTTGTCAGTTGGAGAGTCAAACCTTAAGATTTTGGGCATTCTGTGTGACAAAGTTGTTACCAATATGCATTGGATGAGTCATGATGAATGCATTCATGGCTTGGACCCGATACTATTTGAGTCATTATCCAATCAGTTAGTTTGTGCCCTAGAATTGCACCAAAAATACCCCCATGTTTGCCATTTGTAGAGTCAAACCTTAAGATTTTGGGCATTCTATGTGACAAAGTTGTTCCCAATATGCATTGGATGAGTCATGATGAATGTATTCATGGCTTGGACCCGATACTTTTTGAGTCATAATTACCCAATAAGTTAGTTTGTGCCCTGGAATTGCACCAAAAATACCCCCATGTTTGCCATTTGTAGAGTCAAACCTTAAGATTTTGGGCATTCTATGTGACAAAGTTGTTCCCAATATGCATTGGATGAGTCATGATGAATGCTTTTATGGCTTGGACCCAATACTATTTGAGTCCTTACCCAATAAGTTAGTTTGTGCCCTGGAATTGCACCAAAAATACCCACATGTTTGCTATTTGGAGAGTCAAACCTTAAGATTTTGGGCATTCTATGTGACAAAGTTGTTCCCAATATGTATTGGATGAGTCATGATGAATGTATTCATGGCTTGGACCAGATACTTTTTTAGTCCTTACCCCATAACTCAGATTGTGCCCTAGAATTGCACCAAAAATACCCCCATGATTGCCATTTGTAGAGTCAAACCTTAAGATTTTGGGCATTCTATGTGACAAAGTTGTTCCCAATATGCATTTGATGAGTCATGATGAATGTATTCCTGGCTTGGACCAGATACTTTTTGAGTCATTACCCAATAAGCTAGTTTGTGCCCTGGAATTGCACCAAAAATACCCCCATGATTGCCATTTGGAGAGTTAAACCTTAAGATTTTTGGCATTCTATGTGACAAAGTTGTTCCCAATATGTATTGGATGAGTCATGATGAATGTATTCATGGCTTGGACCAGATATTTTTTGAGTCCTTACCCAATAACTCAGATTGTGCCCTAGAATTGCACCAAAAATACCCCCATGATTGCCATTTGTAGAGTCAAACCTTAAGATTTTGGGCATTCTATGTGACAAAGTTGTTCCCAATATGCATTTGATGAGTCATGATGAATGTATTCATGGCTTGGACCAGATACTTTTATGCATTGGATGAGTCATGATGAATGCTTTTATGGCTTGGACCCGATACTATTTGAGTCCTTACCCAATAAGTTAGTTTGTGCCCTGGAATTGCACCAAAAATACCCCCATGTTTGCCATTTGTAGAGTCAAACCTTAAGATTTTGGGCATTCTATGTGAAAAAGTTGTTTCCAATATGCATTTGATGAGTCATGATGAATGTATTCATGGCTTGGACCCGATATTTTTTGAGTCATTACCCAATAAGAAGTTAGTTTGTGCCCTGGAATTGCACCAAAAATACCCCCATGTTTGTCATTTGGAGAGTCAAACCACAACATTTTGGGCATTCTGTGTGACAAAGTTATTCCCAATATGCATTTGATGAGTCATGATGAATGTATTCATTGCTTGGACCGGATACTTTTGGAGTCATTACTATCCAATAAGTTAGTTTGTGCCCTGGAATTGCACCAAAAATACCCTCATGCTTGCCATTTGGAGAGTCAAACCACATCATTTTTGGCATTCTGTGTGGCAAAGTTGTTCCCAATATGGTTAGGGTTACATCCGGTTCGCAAATTCAGTAATTATTTGTTCGTATATGTGGACTTCTCGCAAGTTCTTTACCCCCCTGTACCATGTACCACTATTTACAGTCAGAAGCACCTCAATACGAGTTATCCACCATGTGTTTAGCTTGTTGTCAACATACATCGATTCAATACCGAAAATTTATTTAGTACAAAAAACGTGTACGAATCTACAGGCGTAGAAACCGACATGGATTCACTACCGAAAATTATCTAGTACTAAAAAGGTGTAGGAATCTACTTGTGTAGAAACGTACAAGAATTTAATACCGAAAATTTTCTAGTAAGTTGTAAAGATCTTCCCGTGTAGAAACCTAAGCGGATTCACTACTGAAAATTATCCAGTACTAAAATTGTGTAGAAATCTAGTACAAAAAACGTGTAGAATTCTACACTAGAAAATCATGTAGAATTCTACATGATGTACTAGATACTTTGATCGATCGATCGAAGTAAAACGAAAATCGTACGCGAAAAAAGAAAAAAAAAATCTCTCTCACAGACACACCCAGTAATTTTATTTTCTACCTCGCGACAAAAAAATCACTTTTTCTACCTTTCTATCATAATCTTCCTTACCCGACTTATTTGAGTAGAGTTGCTAGTAATTGGCACTCCGTCTGTGAACGTGGGATTCCACTTAATCCAATGATCCCTTGATCGTTGATCAGCATTAGGCAGGTAATCCGTGCTCGCTTATTTTAGTCTGAAATAACAGCCTTGTACTGGAAAAAGAATTAGCTCGCATTGGACAAGAGGTGGTTTGCTGGATAGATATTGTTTGGGTGCACACAAACATATACGTCTTGAAAGCAATAAATCTGCATCCATTGCTTCTATATCAACAGGCTCTTGGTACTGTTTTTCGTGACAGAGGGTAAGAAGGCTGCAAATCAACGGCAGCAGCAACAACAATTTCATCGGCTCGATTGTCGGAACGTCGGAACAAGCAAAGGTAAGAATGAGAGAGATCGGCATCGGCATCGGCATATTGGTCTTCCACTCCACCGGCATTACTGATTCCCTTCTGTTTTCTTCTTATTTTCACAGGAATTGATCGGAAGCAACCATCGAATCGGAATCGGAAGCAAACATCGAATCGGAAGGAACCGAATCAGATTCGGAAGCAACGAATCTTCCCCTGTAGGTGCGCTGAATTTTCCCTGATTGGTGATCTGAATTTTCCCTGATCGGAAGCAACCATCAAATCGGAATCGGAAGCAACCATCAAATCGGAAGCAACGAATCGAATCGGAATCGGAAGCAACCATCGAATCCGAAGCAACCGAATCGGATCCGGAAGGAACTTATCTTCCCCTGTAGGTGCGCTGAATTTTCCCTGTAGGTGCGGCGAATTCTCCTGGTTGGTGATAATTACGAATCGGTTGGCGTGTACATTATATTATTCTGTTGTTATTATTTACTCTATGTAGTACATCAATAGATACTCACCCATTTTGTTCAATTATCATATCATCTATTTGAATAGGATCGGCGGCAACAACAACGGCAACGACTCGTCGATTCGACAGCAAGTGACAACAAGAGCAACAGCGGAAAGCGGCAGCGAGAGCAACAGCAGCAAGCGGCAGCAGCGAGAGCAACAGCGGAAAGCAGGAGCGAGAGCAACAGCAGCAAGCGGCAGCGAGAGCAACAGCAGCAAGCGGCAGGAGCGAGAGCAACAGCAGCAAGCGGCAGCGAGAGTAACAGCGGAAAGCGGCAGCGAGAGCAACAGCGGAAAGCGGCAGCGAGAGCAACAGCAGCAAGCGGCAGCGAGAGCAACAGCGGAAAGCGGCAGCGAGAGCAACAGCAGCAAGCGGCAGGAGCGAGAGCAACAGCAGCAAGCGGCAGCGAGAGCAATAGCAAGAGCAACAGCCAGAGCAACAGCCGCAACCAGGAACGATCAAACCGCGAGAGCAACAGCGAGAGCAACAACAGCAACTGGGAACAATCAACCGCAACCGGGAACAATTGAATCCGAAACCAAGAGCAACAGCGACAGCAACAACAACAGCAACAGCGAGAGCAACAGCGAGAGCAACAGCCGCAACCGGGAACAATCGAATCGCGAGAGCAACAGCGAGAGCAACAGCCGCAACCAGGAACGATCAACCGCAACCGGGAACGATTGAATCGGAAACCAAGAGCAACAGCGACAGCAACAGCGACAGCAACAGCGACAGCAACAGCGACAGCAACAGCGACAGCAACAGCGACAGCAACAGCGACAGCAACAGCGGCAGCAACAACAGCAACCGTGAACATTCGAAACGAGAGAGCCACAGCGAGAGCCACAGCGAGAGCAACAGCGAGAGCAACAGCGAGAGCAACAGCGAGAGCAACAGCGAGAGCAACAGCGAGAGCAACAGCCAGAGCAACAGCCAGAGCAACAGCCAGAGCAACAGCCAGAGCAAGAACCGCAACCGGGAACGATCGAACTGCGAGAGCAACAGCAAGAGCAACAACAGCAACCGGGAACGATCAAAGCGGAAACCAAGAGCAACAGCGAGAGCAACAACAGCAACCGGGAACAATCAAATCGGAAACCAAGAGCAACAGCGGGAGCAACAACCGCAACCGGTAACGATCGAATCGGAAACCAAGAGCAACAGTGGGAGCAACAGAGAGAGCAACAACTGCAACCAAGAACAATCGAATCGGAAACCAAGAGCAACAGCGAGAGCAACAGCGAGAGCAACAACCGCAACCGGGAACAATCGAACCAACCGCAACTGGGAACCATCGAAGCAACCGGGAACCATCGAAGCATCCGCAACCAGGAACGATTGAAGCAACCGGGAACCATCGAAGCAACCGGGAACCATCGAACCAACTGCAATCGGCGGCACAGCGTCCGGCGATTGTCAGACAAGAATGGCACCCAGTGCAATGGGATTCAAAACAACAACAAAGCAATTGCCAGCAAAAGCAATCAAGCAAAAATCAAAGAGGAAACATGGGAAGACTGAGAGAAAGAAAATGACTTCAAATTTTCTCCAAAACGCAGCACCATCATCAATCCACCAGACTTACAAACACTTGTCGGAGATAAAACCTAACAAGACAGCAGAAGGGGACAGGAATCGGCGCCGAGATCCAAATGCAATTTTCAAACATGTCGAGGAAATAGCATTGAAAACAGTTCACAAAAATGGGTTTCAAGGAAAATTCATGGCTACAAATTGGGGCCGGACAACAGTTGGAGAGAAGAAATATTCTTTGGCACAGGCTGTGTCTATTGACAGTTTCAAAACAGTAGATAGTACCGACAAGAAGTTTGTTCTAGCGTTCGCCGAATCAGAACCATCATTGAGAATCTTTGCTAAAGCTTCCAGACAATTCGCAAAACAACGTTTGGGTACCCCCGAAAATATAGAAATCACAAGAACATTCGCTGGGCAGATTGTTCAATCTAAACCCAAAATAGGCCGAGGAACCAAATGTGACAGTGTAAACAGTGGATATGCTATTATTGGGATGAGACCAAATCGATTGAAATCGGGAAATGGTGTGTACGTTTTCAAAAACAATGTGGACTCGACAACAAAAGCCAACCTTGAACAAAAAGCCCTACACATTGTGAAGGAAATGCAGCTTTGTTTAACTCCAATGTCCAAACTTGTCAACCTTGAAACGACTGTGATGAATGAGGTTGTTAATCGTACAACGCTGAATGCAATCGGCAATCACGTAACGGCCTTTTCTATTGGAAAGGATTATCACTCAAAAAGCCATACCGATGTCGATATGTTCTATACAAGGCTGACGGTTATTGCTCCAAAACATGTAAGTGATGACGAGGTGATTTATTATTTTGTCTTCCCCACGTATGGAGTGAAAGTTCCATTGAGGTCGGGAGATACTCTATTGTTCAATCCATTAGTATTACATAGCTGTTCGAATCCCAAATTCGAAGGGTGTTATATTATGAGCGCCTATGTATCTCGCAAAACTGTGCTTAGAGCTAACCCTCTATAGTAATATTAAACAATAATTGAAAGTTAGCCGTTACATTCACCCTTGCTACTCAATCGGAACTGCTGTCCGAGCTTTCGCTCTCTGAACTGGATAGAGAATCACTGGATTTGTTATCATTCAATGCCATCTCAAATGGTTCCAACTGGATGTCGTCCTGTAGTGTGCATGCATTGTACAAACATTCGTAAGACGGTGGTGTAGTAGCATTTTTGCTTTCAAAAAAATTTAGCCATGAGATCCGATTCGATATCACTAGCCAATCGCAATTGGTAATACAGCCATCAAGTCCTTGCTCTGGAACAACTGCCAGCTCGGAATGGATAGTGTCGACATGAAATAGGTACAGTGAATTCATCAGGCGACCACGTTGGACAAATTCAGAAGCTGTTTTCTTAGGCACATCTTGAAACCGACGAGCCACAGCATACATTCCGTTTGTATCAATTGGATAGCCACCAATACTACTGTATGGCTGCTTCAAATTCTGTACAGTTAAAAAGCATAGCAGATGGCACGGTATGAGCTTGGGATTGTTATTTAAATCAAAGTCCAATTTCATCAAACACCAATCCATCCATACGGAGTTCAGCAGAGAACTGTCCGATCTATATGAAGGATGCGAGCGAAATATAAAATTAGACCCACAAGCAACATCGAAACGATTGTGCTCTGTAACTCCACAAATGTGCGAAGGATTCTCCAATAAAGGTAGCACAGAATCACAAACAAAGTCGAGTATGTCAGAAGGAAAAAATGGTTTGGTTTTGTTCGTAGAACGAAGCCACTTCATTGTTGATTCCCCATTTTCGGTTCTCATTATATGAAAATGAGAACCGCCACCATCAGGTCGTTCAATTGGAGGAGGATCAGGCGGATGCAAGTTGAAGTGATATGTTGCCTGGCTTAGCATCATTTTCTTGGACTTTCGCTTCACCGTTTGACCGATTAGTGATGCAGCATTACCTTGCGTGTTCTTGGAAGGAGCTTTAATCTCAGTTTTATGGTGAGACTCATTCGGAGCACTATCCCAGCCTGCGGGGCTCCCCCATAAAGAGATATAATCTGGTAGGTGGAAGTACAGGTGATTCTTGATTAGTTTTGTTCCCATCCCTTTCCTGTGACATGTTGAGTTTATACAATTAATAAAGTGAACAATTGTTTTTGGGAGATTCTTTAAGGAACCATATTTCATTCGACCGTGTTTAAGAAATTCTTCCATTGATAGAATGAGCTGAATTACCTCTATCTGTTTCTTTACAAAACGATGGTCACCAATAATGTCAGATCCATGTTTGGAAACCATAGCGATCAGAAGAGAAATAAGCATTCCAGAGAAATCATGCCCTTCTTTCTTCGTAGTTGATAATAGCTGAGTCCCAAATTTGGTGCAAGGAAAATCTCTATCAGACTGGCGTGATAACAAACCACCGTACCGTTGTGCTAAATGGCCAATACTGTTAGCAACAGCCACACCGTGCTTCAAATTGGGGGCATAAACACATGGAACACTTCCGCGGAGCAACAATTCAATTGACTCGATGGCCCGTTTGGCAGTACCAAGCTGGTGCATGTGCAAACATTCACCGGGAGTTGCAAAATGAATGTTGTTCTGATTAGTACCAAAGCATAAATCATGAAATACATTCCTTATGTTGTGATTAGAGTTGTTTTTGAAGTTCTTATTGATATCGTTTAGATCTGTGCCGGGAAAACAATGGAAATCAACAGGTGACCACTTCTTTGTTGCAGGTTGAACAGAAGGAATGTTTATGTTTGGAGAATAACAGTTGCAGTGACGGCACATCCGCATGACACCCTTATTGAAGGAGCCGTATTTTCCACACAATTTATCGTGAAGTTCTGTGTCGCCAATAACATAGGCAATGGCAAATTTCATTTTTACCCTCCACTGTTGATTTGCGTATGGAAGATAATTCCATTCGATACCACAGTCTTCGTTACACGCGGCTTTGAAGGAACGAAACGCTTCTTCCAAACCATTGTGAAGATTCTGAATTTTTTCCTTTGAAGTGGCAGGACGAGAGTGTCTGGTTGACTCCCATTCGGGGTCGGGATGGAAGTAAATAGTTGTCCATGCTTCAGGTCGAGAACGAGTCTCCACATTAAAAATACCAAGTGTCATGTTCAATGGTGTTAACGTAAGTCGTCCGTGCGCATCCAAAGATATGCTGTCCATGTAAAATATAATAGGAACAAGAATTTCTTGCGAATTGGGATTGCAAATTTCTTTCCAAGAAGATTTCCACCACGAGCCGTGATGCAATTCTGAGATTACAGAATTAGGATTCAACTCAGGATTATTGTCGGGAGATAGAGGGGTGGAATAGTTGGGAAATGAGAGGTTTTCTTCTATCATTAGCTGCTGGTCAGAAAGAAGAGAATAAATGGCATCCTTAAAAGAACGGACATACACCTGAGTGGGCTTATTATCAGGTAACCAATTCAGTATATGAGGATGAAATTTCATATCAGAGAGACCAAGATTGGATTGGAGATTGTCAAAAATTGCTTGCCGAGATCTAATTTTGGCATCGCAAAAATCAAAACCAGGTCTCATTTGACTTTTCTTTGCCCACTGGAAAATGGATTTGAATGTGTTCAGTGGCAATTTATGTCTGGCCATTAAATTCATGAGTTCCAATTCAGCAAGAAGATGAGGGGGCGGCGGTAGTTTTGTGTGGCTTTGAAATGCATCCTCTCTTTCGTTCAAATTAATGCTTTCATGAAAAGATGGTGGTGGAGGGGCGGGCTGAGCAGTAGCGACGTTAACAGCAGAACCATTAGTGTGATCTTCTTCGTTGTCTCCACAATCAATGTTGTTGGTAGAATTGTTGTCGTTATTTTCATTTACGTCATCGTCATTGTCATCCTCGCCATCGGAATTGTCGATAGCATTATTCAGCGGGTGCATCTTCATCTTGAACAGCAGAAACAGTCATGTAAGATTCAATGGCGTTCCGATCCATTGGCGGTAAAAAGACATCATGTACAATCTGTTGGTTTAGAACAGAATGAAGACCCGTCGCTGACTGACTTGTGACAGTGTGTTGCTGGGAGAGATGGGAAGGGGGAACAGATGGACCGTTTTGTGTCATAGTCATCCCAAAATCAGACGGAGAATGTTGAACAGACGGCAAGGTAGGCTGCACTTTGATAGAGGTGGAGAGGTTATAGATCTTTCGTTTAATTAGACCCTGACTATGGTAGAAATCCCGGCACTCATCAAGACAATAAAGATGTCTTCTTAGGCCAACGGAGACGTATTTCAAAGTACCCTGCTTGTTTGCCGTGGATTTATATCCTAAAAACTTGGAGTTTTTGCCATTCAGCGCGCAACAATGGCAGTAGAATAGAAGAGGGGTTTTCATAACAGGAGGCATGATGTTGCGGAGTTGTTTGAAGGAAAATATCAGTAGAATGGGTCGAAACGAAGGAGATCACAAAGATGAATCGTTGAAAGGAAAAAATTACATGTGTTACTTTGTGTGTGATGTGTTTTCTTGTACGGTAGATTTCCTTACTACCATACTTCGATTGCAAAAATGGTCCGTAAAGTAATTACTACTAAGTGATGATTGCAACATTCCTCGTACAATATGTTTAGTAGTGAACAGTACGTACAGTCAACTCCTTAAGAGGGTTAATACACAGCGCCGGACGGGTCAATCCCATCAGTTCTTCCAAACATTTGTTGGCAGGCGCGTCAGTTCTTCCATAAGGTGCACGGAAATGTGAATCGAAATGGAAATCGTGGACAATTGCGTTGTTGATTATCGAAATGGAAATCGTGGACAATTGTTTTGTTGATTGCGATCAAGTTGATTCCGACTTTCATGTACCCGTAAAACCAACTAGTACGCTATTTTGCATGAGTTATTACTAGTAGATACTAGTACGAAATCGTGGACAATTGCATTGTTGATTATCGAAATGGAAATCGTGGACAATTGTTTTGTTGATTACGATCGAGTTGATTCAGACTTTCATGTACCGGTAAAACCAACTAGTACGCTATTTTGCATGAGTTATTACTAGTAGATACTAGTAATACATTATTTTCGCTAGTACTTCATCATTATAATTGATTATTTCATTATCTCTCCGACGAGGAAAACAAATACCAACGTGTTAGGTGTTACTACTACCTAATCTTCGAATAGATAATCTACTCTACTGATACTACTAATACTAATCTTCCAATCGACAGTCGAACCAACCATGGAGGGAATTTACAAACTACAAAAGGTGATTCAGGAACACCCAGCCAATCTCAAACAAGAACACTGGAAAATGATTGTTTATCACAAGAAAGAGATTAATCGACACCAAAAAATGATTCGTAAGATTCGTGCAGAAAAAAGAAATGATCCAAATGTTAAAATTGAAAGCGTCGATCCTACTAGCAATCATCAAGTCGTTCCGAATGTAACCAGCAGCATCTATCCACAAAGCGGGTTATTTGAGAGCGAACAAGATTTGAGTGGCGATTCCGACGGTGTAGCTTCTGAAAATACAGCGGATCTTCCTGCCGTTAAACAGGAACAAAACCCTTGAGTGCAATAGCCCGCCTGGGGTGGATTCGACTTGGAGTTGACATGGAGTTGGAGTTGGGATTTGAGTTGGAGTTGGAGGATTTGGGTCGGAGCCCATTATACCGGTATGGTGGAAACATGTTGAGAAAATGAAATAAGTCATTCGTGCACAAGTTGTACACAAAATAGTGCTTGTCACGAAACGAATATGATATCCTTAACCCTAAAATAGTTATTTTATTTGAGGAGTGACGAGATATTGTCTCAAAAGTAAAGGTGTGCGACGCGCGAGGTATTTTAGTAGACACGCGACCTAAAAAGATAGGAAATTTAAAAAATAGGGTCGAGAATTGTAAAAATACCGCGCGATAGCCCGCGGGGGGTCGAGAAACAGTTCTCGGACGAAGATGCCCCATGATTAGGCATCGATTTTGCATAGTGTAAGATGTCCCATGCTTGGACATCAACTAATTGTAGATTGTGGATCAATCGCATGGCGTGATGTTAGACGAATCGTAGAAATTGATTGATCATAGGAACTGAGATCAGATGTAATCGTAGAAGAGTTACCAATCGTAATCGAATCTTGAATCGTAGAACCGGATCAGACATATTGATTTGTAGGAGTCAGATTCATACAATGCTGATGATGGATCTAATCGTTCAAAGACGAGACATCAACTGTGATCATAGATCGAATCGTGGATCGAGTCGTAGATCGAAGCGTAGATCGAATCGTAGTGCTTGAAGAGCAGCGCTTGATTGTAGATACTACATCCAGAGCAGAGACGGTTGATTGGGGATCAATGATGATTGATTGATCGATCGAATTGCAGGAATCGTAGTATCAAATTGGTATTCTTCTTACTCAGGAGGAAGGAAGGAACCATATCAAAGCCAAGAATATGGCATGTGTGATCGTAGTCCACTAGGTCGAATCGTAGAATAGGGTTGGGAATCGAATCGTAGTATCGTCGATATACTAATCGTAGAACCGAGGATGCATGTAGTGCCCCACGATTGGAAGGGAAGACTTGCTGTCGTGCCCCATGATTGGAAAGGAGGACTTGCGAGTGGTCGTGATGGCTGTCTTGTACAGAAGAAGTGCCCCTGCAAGAGAGCCGGAAGGGCAACAGGACAAGTGATGACCAATGGAAACTAAGACTGGTTCGATCGTACATGGTGTAGATATTGATCGTAGATCAATCGAAGTGTAGGACAAATATTTGAATCATCAATCGTAGATCGGATCTTAGAAGCAAATCATATCAAATCGATTGAGGTGGATTGGATGCTTGAGTATTCATCACCTTGAAAATGTACAGATTCGATTGGTCCAATACAAGCACAATCAAGGAATTTGTAGAAATCGATTGATCGTAGATTCTCAAATATCGGTTGATCGGATCGGAGGATCTGAGGATCATAGGCATGGTTGAAGCGTAGATTGATCTTAGATTGATCGTAAATGGATAGTAGATCAAATCATAGATCAAATCATAGATCAAATCATAGATCATATTGTAGATCAAATTGTAGATCAAATTGTAGATCACATTGTAGATCTAATCGTAGCAATCAAACCGTGGCTGTAGTCGTAGAATTTGATGGATCGTTGAGCGTAGGAATCTTTAATCCAGTTAGAGTGATCATAGATGAATCGTAAAAGGATAGAAGCCCCAACCAAGTAATAATGATTCGTGTAATCGGAGATTAGATCCGTGCAAATAGTCATGATGTCTGTCTTGGAAATCGATTGTCTTGGAATCGGTTGATCGTAGAATCGAGTATCACAATCGGAATCAAACCTGTGAAGGTAGAATCGGTATCAATCGTAGTCGAATCTTGAATCGGAGAATTAAATCAGAGAATGCGATTGATCAACTACAATCGTAATCTAAAAAGCGTAGAAATCGATTGGTACAGTATGATAGTAGAAATCGTCAACAATAACGAATCATGAAATTGATCGTGTAAATCAACTTGGGTGCATATTGATTTGTAGGAGTCAGATCCATACAATGTTGATGACCAAGCTAATCGTATTGTCAAATCGTAATCCCTGTTACTGAGAATCGAATCGGATGATCAACATTGTGGAATCAAATTGTAGCCCATATATTGGAAAAGATAGTATGTCGAATGGTAGAATTTGATCTGTCAGGTGACGTCGTCATAGAGCCAATTAGTGCTTTGCAGGGGCCCTGTGGAGTTGTTGAATAGGTAGTTACTGTATGTATTGTAAGTATGTGTCAGTAAAGTTATGGTAAGAAGTACTCGTACGATAACGCGTGTGCATCAAGTAAGATCAGATTTACCAAAGGTGTTCTGATCTGTACCACCAATTCTTACCAGAACCAATTCTACAATTAGCCAACCAACCAAATTTATGTGTAAGCTATCAGCAAGGTATCTACATTCATAGGGGTGGGGTTACATTCGAACAAGCAAGTTGTAGGAGCTACCGGTAATTACGAGCTATCAGATCTACAAGCAAGCTGTCTATGTTCTTCTCAATCATACCAATTATTTGAAGACACTGCAAATCCTGACCATCCCCAACCTAATATTAACTCACTCATCAACCCAAAAACTCACCAGATTTGAAGACAGTGCAAATCCTGCCAATCCCCGACCAAACTATAACTTAGTCATCAACCAAAAAACTAACCAGGTTTGAATACAGTGCAAATCCTGCCCATCCCCAACCTAAAATTTACTCAACCATCAACCCAAAAACCCACCAGATTTAAAGACAGTGCAAATCCTGCCAATCCCCAACCAAACTATAACTCAGTCATCAACCCATAAACCCACCAGATTTGAAGACAGTGCAAATCCTGCCCATCCCAAACCTAAAATTAACTCAATCATCAACCCATAAATCAACCAGATTTGAAGACACTACAAATCCTGCAAATCCTCGACCATACTATACCTCAGTCATCAACCCATAAACCCACCAAACTTGAAGACAGTAAAAATCCTGCCCATCCCCAACCTAAAACGAACTCAATCATCAACCAAAAAAACCACCAGATTTGAAGACAGTGCAAATCTTGCCAATCCCCAACCAAACTATAACTCAGTCATCAACCCAAAAACTCACCAGATTTGAAGACAGTGCAAATCTTGCCAATCCCCGGCCAAACTATAACTCAGTCATCGACCCAAAAACCCACCAGATTTGAAGACTGTGCAAATTCTGCCAATCCTCGACCAAACTATCTCAGTCATCAACCCAAAAACTCACCAGATTTGAAGACAGTGCAAATCTTGCCAATCCCCCGCCAAACTATAACTCAGTCATCAACCCAAAAACCCACCAGATTTGAAGACTTTGCAAATTCTGCCAATCCTCGACCAAACTATCTCAGTCATCAACCCAAAAACTCACCAGATTTGAAGACAGTGCAAATCCTGCCCATCCCCAAACAAAAATGAACTCAATCATCAACCCAAAAACCAACCAGATTTGAAGACAGTGCAAATGCTGCCAATCCCCGACCAAACTATAACTCAGTAATCAACCCAAAAACTCACCAGATTTGAAGAGAGTGCAAATCATGCCAATCCCCGACCAACATATAACTCAGTCATCAATCCAAAAACCCACCAGATTTGAAGACAGTGAAAATCTTGCAAATCCTTAACCAAACTAATTCGGTCATCAACCCATAAACCCACCAGATTTGAAAACAGTGCAAATCCTGCCCATCCCCAACCTTAAATTAACTCAATCATCAATCAAAAAACCCACCAGATTTGAAGACAGTGCAAATCATGCCAATCCCTTACCAAACTATAACTCAGTCATCAACCCAAAAACCCACCAGATTTGAAGACTTTGCAAATTCTGCCAATCCTTGACCAAACTATCTCAGTCATCAACCCAAAAACTCACCAGATTTGAAGGCAGTGCAAATCCTGCCCATCCCCAACCTAAAATGAACTCAATCATCAACCCAAAAACCCAACAAACTTGAAGACAGTGCAAATCCTGCCAACCCCCAACCAAACTATAACTCAGTCATCAACCCATAAACCCACCAGATTTGAAGACAGTGCAAATCTTGCCAATCCCTGACCAACATATAACTCAGTCATCAATCCAAAAACCCAGCAGATTTGAAGACAGTGAAAATCTTGCCAATCCTCAACCAAACTATAACTCAGTCATCAACCCAAAAACTCACCAGATTTGAAGACAGTGCAAATCTTGCCAATCCCTGACCAACATATAACTCAGTCATCAATCCAAAAACCCAGCAGATTTGAAGACAGTGAAAATCTTGCCAATCCTCAACCAAACTATAACGCGGTCATCAACCCATAAACCCACCAGATTTGAAGACAGTGCAAATCCTGCCCATCCCCAACCTTAAATTAACTCAATCATCAACCCAAAGACTCACCAAACTTGAAGACAGTGCAAATCCTGCCCATCCCCAACCTAAAATTAACTCAATCATCAATCAAAAAACCCACCAGATTTGAAGAGATTACAAATCATGCCAATACCCGACCAAACTCTAACTCAGTCATCAACCCAAAAACTCACAAGACTTGAAGACAGTGCAAATCTTGCCAATCCCTGACCAAACTATAATTCAGTCATCAACCCAAAAACTCACAAGATTTGAAGACAGTGCAAATCTTGCCAATCCCTTACCAAACTATAACTCAGTCATCAACCCAAAAACTCACCAGATTTGAAGACAGTGCAAATCTTGCCAATCCCTTACCAAACTATAACTCAGTCATCGACCCAAAAACCCACCAGATTTGAAGACTGTACAAATTCTGCCAATCCTCGACCAAACTATCTCAGTCATCAACCCAAAAACTCACCAGATTTGAAGACAGTGCAAATCTTGCCAATCCCTG
Source organism: Pseudo-nitzschia multiseries (assembly GCA_037355745.1). Classification (NCBI taxonomy): domain Eukaryota; phylum Bacillariophyta; class Bacillariophyceae; order Bacillariales; family Bacillariaceae; genus Pseudo-nitzschia; species Pseudo-nitzschia multiseries. The sequence goes on along the minus strand of CM074782.1, from coordinate 11,046,124 downwards.
ACCAACATATAACTCAGTCATCAATCCAAAAACCCAGCAGATTTGAAGACAGTGAAAATCTTGCCAATCCTCAACCAAACTATAACTCAGTCATCAACCCAAAAACTCACCAGATTTGAAGACAGTGCAAATCTTGCCAATCCCTGACCAACATATAACTCAGTCATCAATCCAAAAACCCAGCAGATTTGAAGACAGTGAAAATCTTGCCAATCCTCAACCAAACTATAACGCGGTCATCAACCCATAAACCCACCAGATTTGAAGACAGTGCAAATCCTGCCCATCCCCAACCTTAAATTAACTCAATCATCAACCCAAAGACTCACCAAACTTGAAGACAGTGCAAATCCTGCCCATCCCCAACCTAAAATTAACTCAATCATCAATCAAAAAACCCACCAGATTTGAAGAGATTACAAATCATGCCAATACCCGACCAAACTATAACTCAGTCATCAACCCAAAAACTCACAAGACTTGAAGACAGTGCAAATCCTGCCAATCCCTGACCAAACTATAATTCAGTCATCAACCCAAAAACTCACAAGATTTGAAGACAGTGCAAATCCTGCCCATCCCCAACCTAAAATTAACTCAATCATCAATCCAAAAACTCACCAGATTTGAAGACAGTGCAAATTCTGCCAATCCCCGACCAAACTATAACTCAGTCATCAACCCAAAAACTCACCAGATTTGAAGGCAGTGCAAATCATGCCAATCCTTGACCAAACTATAACTCAGTCATCAACCCAAAAACTCACCAGAATTGAGGACAGTGTAAAATTTGCCAATCCCCAAGCAAATTAAAACTTTGTCATCAACCCAAAAACCCAACAGATTTGAAGACAGTGCAAATCATGCCCATCCCCGACCTTAAATTAACTCAATCATCAATCAAAAAACCCACCAGATTTGAAGACAGTGCAAATCCTGCCCACCCCCAACCTTAAATTTACTCAATCGTCAACCCAAAGACCAACCAAACTTGAAGACAGTGCAAATCCTGCCCATCCCCAACCTTAAATTAACTCAATCATCAATAAAAAAACCCACCAGATTTGAAGAGAGTACAAATCATTCCAATCCCCGACCAAACTATAACTCAGTCATCAACCCAAAAACTCACAAGACTTGAAGACAGTGCAAATCCTGCCAATCCCCAACCAAACTATAACTCAGTCATCAACCCAAAAACTCACCAGATTTGAAGACAGTGCAAATCATGCCAATCCCCGACCAACATATAACTCAGTCATCAATCCAAAAACCCAGCAGATTTGAAGACAGTGAAAATCTTGCCAATCCCCAACCAAACTATAACTCGGTCATCAACCCATAAGCCCACCAGATTTGAAGACAGTGCAAATCCTGCCCATCCCCAACCTAAAACGAACTCAACCATCAACCCAAAAACCCACCAGATTTGAAGACAGTGCAAATCATGCCAATCCCTGACCAAACTATAACTCAGTCATCAACCCAAAAACTCACCAGATTTGAAGACAGTGCAAATTTTGCCAATCCCCAAGCAAATTGAAACACTGTCATCAACCCATAAACCCACCAGATTTGAAGACTGTGCAGATCCTGCCCATCCCCAACCTTAAATTTACTGAATCATCAATCAAAAAACCCACCAAATTTGAAGACAGTGTAAATCCTGCCAATCCCCAACCTAAAATTAACTCAATCATCAATCAAAAAACCCACCAGATTTGAAGACAGTGTAAATCGTGCCAATCCCCAACCTTAAATTAACTCAATCATCAATAAAAAAACCCACCAGATTTGAAGACAGTGCAAATCCTGCCAATCCCCGACTAAACTATAACTCAGTCATCAACCCAAAAACCCACCAGATTTGAAGACAGCGCAAATCATGCCCATCCCCAACCTTAAATTTACTCAATCATCAATCAAAAAACCCACCAGATTTGAAGAAAGTGTAAATCCTGCCAATCCCCAACCTAACATTAACTCAATCATCAATCAAAAAACCCACCAGATTTGAAGACAGTGCAAATCCTGCCAATCTCCAACCTTAAATCAACTCTGTCATCAACCCAAAAACCCACCAGATTTGAAGACAGTGCAGATCCTGCCCATCCCCAACCTTAAATTAACTCAATCATCAATCAAAAAACCCACCAGATTTGAAGACAGTGCAAATCCTGCCAATCCCTTACCAAACTATAACTCAGTCATCAACCAAAAAACCGACCAGAATTGAAGACAGTGCAAATTTTGCCAATCCCCAAGCAAATTGAAACACTGTCATCAACCCATAAACCCACCAGATTTGAAGACGGTGCAAATCCTGCCCATCCCCAACATTAAATTTACTCAATCATCAATCGAAAAACCCACCAGATTTGAAGACAGTGCAGATCCTGCCAATCCCCAACCTAAAATTAACTCAATCATCAATCAAAAAACCCACCAGATTTGAAGACAGTGCAAATCCTGCCAATCCCCAACCTTAAATTAACTCTGTCATCAACCCAAAAACCGACCAGATTTGAAGACAGTGCAGATCCTGCCCATCCCCAACCTTAAATTAACTCAATCATCAATCAAAAAACCCTCCAGATTTGAAGACGGTGCAAATTCTGCCCATCCCCAACCTTAAATTAACTCAATCATCAATCAAAAAACCCACCAGATTTGAAGACAGTATAAATCCTGCCAATCCCCAACCTAAAATTAACTCAATCATCAATCAAAAAACCCACCAGATTTGAAGACAGTGCAAATCCAGCCCATCCCCAACCTTAAATTAACTCAATCATCAACCCAAAAACCCACCAGATTTGAAGACAGTGTAAATCCTGCCAATCCCCGACTAAACTATCACTCAGTCATCAACCCAAAAACCAACCAGATTTGAAGACAGCGCAAATCCTGCCCATCCCCAACCTTAAATGAACTCAATCATCAATCAAAAAACCCACCAGATTTGAAGACAGTGCAAATCCTGCCCATCCCCAACCTTAAATTAACTCAATCATCAATCAAAAAACCCACCAGATTTGAAGACAGTGTAAATCGTGCCAATCCCCAACCTTAAATTAACTCAATCATCAATAAAAAAACCCACCAGATTTGAAGACAGTGCAAATCCTGCCAATCCCCAACCTTAAATTAACTCTGTCATCAACCCAAAAACCCACCAGATTTGAAGACAGTGCAGATCCTGCCCATCCTTAACCTTCAATTAACTCAATCATCAATAAAAAACCCACCAGATTTGAAGACGGTGCAAATCCTGCCCATCCCCAACCTTAAATTAACTCAATCGTCAATCAAAAAACCCACCAGATTTGAAGACAGTATAAATCCTGCCAATCCCCAACCTAAAATTAACTCAATCATCAATAAAAAAACCCACCAGATTTGAAGACAGTGCAAATCTTGCCAATCCCCAACCTTAAATTAACTCAATCATCAACCCAAAAACCCACCAGATTTGAAGACAGTGTAAATCCTGCCAATCCCCAACCTTAAATTAACTCAATCATCAATCAAAAAACCCACCAGATTTGAAGACAGTGTAAATCCTGCCAATCCCCGACTAAACTATAACTCAGTCATCAACCCAAAAACCGACCAGATTTGAAGACAGCGCAAATCCTGCCCATCCCCAACCTTAAATGAACTCAATCATCAATCAAAAAACCCACCAGATTTGAACACAGTGCAAATCCTGCCCATCCCCAACCTTAAATTAACTCAATCATCAATCAAAAAACCCACCAGATTTGAAGACAGTGTAAATCGTGCCAATCCCCAACCTTAAATTAACTCAATCATCAATAAAAAAACCCACCAGATTTGAAGACAGTGCAAATCCTGCCAATCCCCAACCTTAAATTAACTCTGTCATCAACCCAAAAACCCACCAGATTTGAAGACAGTGCAGATCCTGCCCATCCCCAACCTTCAATTAACTCAATCATCAATAAAAAAACCCACCAGATTTGAAGACTGTGCAGATCCTGCCCATCCCCAACCTTAAATTAACTCAATCGTCAATCAAAAAACCCACCAGATTTGAAGACAGTATAAATCCTGCCAATCCCCAACCTAAAATTAACTCAATCATCAATCAAAAAACCCACCAGATTTGAAGACAGTGCAAATCCTGCCAATCCCCGACTAAACTATAACTCAGTCATCAACCCAAAAACCCACCAGATTTGAAGACAGCGCAAATCATGCCCATCCCCAACCTTAAATTTACTCAATCATCAATCAAAAAACCCACCAGATTTGAAGAAAGTGTAAATCCTGCCAATCCCCAACCTAACATTAACTCAATCATCAATCAAAAAACCCACCAGATTTGAAGACAGTGCAAATCCTGCCAATCTCCAACCTTAAATCAACTCTGTCATCAACCCAAAAACCCACCAGATTTGAAGACAGTGCAGATCCTGCCCATCCCCAACCTTAAATTAACTCAATCATCAATCAAAAAACCCACCAGATTTGAAGACAGTGCAAATCCTGCCAATCCCCAACCTTAAATTAACTCAATCATCAACCCAAAAACCCACCAGATTTGAAGACAGTGTAAATCCTGCCAATCCCCAACCTTAAATTAACTCAATCATCAATCAAAAAACCCACCAGATTTGAAGACAGTGCAAATCCTGCCATTCCCCGACTAAACTATAACTCAGTCATCAACCCAAAAACCGACCAGATTTGAAGACAGCGCAAATCATGCCCATCCCCAACCTTAAATTAACTCAATCATCAATAAAAAAACCCACCAGATTTGAACACAGTGCAAATCCTGCCCATCCCCAACCTTAAATTAACTCAATCATCAATCAAAAAACCCACCAGATTTGAAGACAGTGCAAATCCTGCCAATCCCCAACCTAAAATTAACTCAATCATCAATAAAAAAACCACCAGATTTGGAGACAGTGCAAATCATGCCAATCCCCGACCAAACTATAACTCAGTCATCAACCCAAAAACTCAACAGAATTGAGGACAGTGCAAATTTCGCCAATCCCCAAGCAAATTAAAACTCAGCCATCAACCCAAAAACCCACCAGATTTGAAGACAGTGCAACTCATGCCCATCCCCAACCTTAAATTAACTCAATCATCAATAAAAAAACCCACCAGATTTGAACACAGTGCAAATCCTGCCCATCCCCAACCTTAAATTAACTCAATCGTCAACCCAAAGACCTACCAAACTTGAAGACAGTGCAAATCCTGCCCATCCCCAACCTAAAATTCACTCAATCATCAATCAAAAAACCCACCAGATTTGAAGAGAGTACAAATCATTCCAATCCCCGACCAAACTATAACTCAGTCATCAACCCAAAAACTCACAAGACTTGAAGACAGTGCAAATCCTGCCAATCCCCAACCAAACTATAACTCAGTCATCAACCCAAAAACTCACCAGAGTTGAAGACAGTGCAAATCTTGCCAATCCCCAGCCTAAAATTAACTCAATCCTCAATCCAAAAACTCAACAGATGTGAAGACAGTGCAAATCTTGCCAATCTGCGACCAAAATATAAGTCAGTCATCAACCCAAAAACTCACCAGATTCGAAAACAGTGCAAATCTTGTCAATCTGCGACCAAAATATAAGTCAGTCATCAATCCAAAAACTCACCATATTTGAAGACAGTGCAAATCTTGCCCATCCCCAACCTAAAATGAAGTCAATCATCAACCCAAAAACCCACCAGATTTGAAGACAGTGCAAATCCTGCCCATCCCCAACCTAAAATGAACTCAATCATCAACCCAAAAACCCAACAGATTTGAAGACAGTGCAAATCCTGCCCATCCCCAACCTAAAATGAACTCAATCATCAACCAAAAAACCCACCAGATTTGAGGACAGTGCAAATCTTGCCAATCCCCAACCAAACTATAACTCAGTCATCAACCCAAAAACCCACCAGTCTTGAAGACAGTGCAAATCATGCCAATCCCCGACCAAACTATAACTCAGTCATCAACCCAAAAACTCACAAGATTTGAAGACAGTGCAAATCCTGCCCATTCCCAACCTAAAATTAACTCAATCATCAACCAAAAAACCCACCAAACTTGAAGACAGTGCAAATCCTGCCAATCCCCGACCAAACTATAACTCAGTGGTCAACCCAAAACCCCACCAAACTTGGAGACAGTGCAAATCCTGCCCATCCCCAACCAAACTATAACTCAGTCATCAACCCAAAAACCCACCAGATTTGAAGACAGTGCAAATCTTGCCAATCCCCAACCTTAAATTAACTCAATCCTCAACCCAAAAACTCAACACATGTGAAGACAGTGCAAATCTTGCCAATCCGCGACCAAAATATAAGTCAGTCATCAACCCAAAAACTCACCAGATTCGAATACAGTGCAAATCTTGCCAATCCCCGACCAAACTATAACTCAGCAGTCATCAACCCAAAAACTCACCAGATTTGAAGACAGTGCAAATCCTGTCAATCCCCGACGAAAATATAAGTCAGTCATCAACCCAAAAACTCACCAGATTTGAAGACAGTGCAAGTCTTGCCAATCTGCGACCAAAATATAAGTCAGTCATCAATCAAAAAACTCGCCATATTCGAAGACAGTGCAAATCCTGCCCATCCCCAACCTAAAATGAACTCAATCATCATCCAAAAAACACACCAGATTTGAGGACAGTGCAAATCTTGCCAATCCCCAACCAAACTATAACTCAGTCATCAACCCAAAAAAAACCCACCAGATTTGAAGACAGTGCAAATCCTGCCAGTCCCCGACCAGAATATAACTCAGTCATCTTTCCAAAAACTCACCAGATTTGAAGACAGTGCAAATCTTGCCAATCCCTGATCAAAATATAACTCATACATCAACCCAAAAACTCACCAAATTTGAAGACAGTGCAAATCCTACCAATCCCCGACCAAACTATAACTCAGTCACCAACCCAAAAACCCACCAGATTTGAAGACAGTGAAAATCTTGCCAATCCCCGACCAAACTATAACTCAGTCATCAACACAAAAAAACCCACCAGATTTGAAGACAGTGCAAATCCTGCCAATCCCCAACCAAACTATAACTCAGTCATCAACCCAAAAACCCACCAGTCTTGAAGACAGTGCAAATCATGCCAATCCCCGACCAAACTATAACTCAGTCATCAACCCAAAAACTCACAAGATTTGAAGACAGTGCAAATCCTGCCCATTCCCAACCTAAAATTAACTCAATCATCAACCAAAAAACCCACCAAACTTGAAGACAGTGCAAATCCTGCCAATCCCCGACCAAAATATAACTCAGTTTCAAAAGATTTGTTCTTAGATCCAGTACATACTCATACTACATACCATGCTTGAGTCATACTTCACTTTTGAGGGGGTGAATGTTAAGGAAACTTTTTTTAAAATATTAGTCCCCCCCCCCCCCCCCCCCCCCCGCCCCCCAATCCAGTACACACTCATACTGTAGTTAGCTACCTTCATACTTATTTTACCAATCAATCTATACTACCAATCAAGTGACGTCATTCGCGCGAGATTTTCCTTTAAAATGCGCAGTTGAAAACTAGTACAAGCAAGCAAGCTACATACGTTCATACCGATCTTACCAAGTGATCTATACTACGAATCAAGTGAAGCTTGGTATTCCCAGGCGACATTTTGTTGTTGAAAATGCTTACACAATTTACACGAATTTTGCTAGCGAGAGCCCCCCTGCCAATCGTTTGAATCGATAGATAGCTCAAACGTCGACAACAATGCATGTAGATGGGCGCTGGTACCTGTAGAACCTTCTAACTCCCTCTGGAAGCAAAGTTATGGCAGTAGCAAGATTGGTCTCCCCATGTAACCTTTTTGGTGTTGAAAATTCTTAGTACCCAAATGCACTAATTAGGTGGTGACAGACAAACTATGACAGATAACTCACTTCTGTTTCTTTCATGATTCATCTCATCCATAACAGGAACAATATTCATGGTTCAATCACACAAAATATCTGATTTTCTATTTTTTAATTGCAAATTAGTGTGTATTTTTTCTCCAAATCCAGTACCCCAATGCACTGATTAGGTGGTGACACACAAACTATGACAGATAACTCACTTCTGTTTCTTTCATGATTCATCTCATCCACAACAGGAACAATATTCATGGTTCAATCACACAAAATATCTGAATTTCTACTTTTTAATTGCAAATTAGTGTGTATTTTTTCTCCAAGGAAATCCAGTACCCCAATGCACTAATTAGGTGGTGACACACAAACTATGACAGATAACTCACTTCTGTTTCTTTCATGATTCATCTCATCCATAACAGGAACAATATTCATGGTTCAATCACACTAAATATCTGAATTTCTATTTTTTAATTGCAAATTAGTGTGTATTTTTTCTCCAAATCCAGTACTCCAATGCACTAATTAGGTGGTGACACACAAACTATGACAGATAACTCACTTCTGTTTCTTTCATGATTCATCTCATCCATAACAGGAACAATATTCATGGTTCAATCACACTAAATATCTGAATTTCTATTTGTTAATTGCAAATTAGTGTGTATTTTTCCTCCAAATCCAGTACCCCAATGCACTAATTAGGTGGTGACACACAAACTATGACAGATAATTCACTTCTGTTTCTTTCATGATTCATCTCATCCACAACAGGAACAATATTCATGGTTCAATCACACAAAATATCTGATTTTCTATTTGTTAATTGCAAATTAGTGTGTATTTTTTCTCCAAATCCAGTACCCCAATGCACTAATTAGGTGGTGACACACAAACTATGACAGATAACTCACTTCTGTTTCTTTCATGATTCATCTCATCCATAACAGGAACAATATTCATGGTTCAATCACACAAAATATCTGATTTTCTATTTTTTAATTGCAAATTAGTGTGTATTTTTTCTCCAAATCCAGTACCCCAATGCACTGATTAGGTGGTGACACACAAACTATGACAGATAACTCACTTCTGTTTCTTTCATGATTCATCTCATCCACAACAGGAACAATATTCATGGTTCAATCACACAAAATATCTGAATTTCTACTTTTTAATTGCAAATTAGTGTGTATTTTTTCTCCAAATCCAGTACCCCAATGCACTAATTAGGTGGTGACACACAAACTATGACAGATAACTCACTTCTGTTTCTTTCATGATTCATCTCATCCATAACAGGAACAATATTCATGGTTCAATCACACTAAATATCTGAATTTCTATTTTTTAATTGCAAATTAGTGTGTATTTTTTCTCCAAATCCAGTACTCCAATGCACTAATTAGGTGGTGACACACAAACTATGACAGATAACTCACTTCTGTTTCTTTCATGATTCATCTCATCCATAACAGGAACAATATTCATGGTTCAATCACACTAAATATCTGAATTTCTATTTGTTAATTGCAAATTAGTGTGTATTTTTCCTCCAAATCCAGTACCCCAATGCACTAATTAGGTGGTGACACACAAACTATGACAGATAATTCACTTCTGTTTCTTTCATGATTCATCTCATCCACAACAGGAACAATATTCATGGTTCAATCACACAAAATATCTGATTTTCTATTTGTTAATTGCAAATTAGTGTGTATTTTTTCTCCAAATCCAGTACCCCAATGCACTAATTAGGTGGTGACACACAAACTATGACAGATAACTCACTTCTGTTTCTTTCATGATTCATCTCATCCACAACAGGAACAATATTCATGGTTCAATCACACAAAATATCTGATTTTCTATTTGTTAATTGCAAATTAGTGTGTATTTTTCCTCCAAATCCAGTTCCTCAATGCACTAATTAGGTGGTGACAGACAAACTATGACAGATAACTCACTTCTGTTTCTTTCATGATTCATCTCATCCATAACAGGAACAATATTCATGGTTCAATCACACAAAATATCTGAATTTCTATTTGTTAATTGCAAATTAGTGTGTACTGTCTATGTGGTACTTGCATTACTACTGGTAGTAGTACCGTACCTGTAGTAGTACTTGTACTGCTTGGCATGTACTTGATGGTCTGTCCTTTTTCCGTTTTTATGGTCTGTGCTTTTTCCGTTTTTATGGTCTGTCCTTTTTCCGTTTTTATGGTCTGTCCTTTTTCCTTTTTTATGGTCTGTCCTTTTTCCGTTTTTTGGTCCGTCCTTTACCCCTATTTTTGTTTTTATTGTCTGTCCCTTATCCGCGGCTGGCATGCGCGCGGGTGCGCGCGCAGGCATAGCCACAAGAATCAGGTAAAAAGCTGTTATTTTAATTCCATTAAAAACATCTGGTTCTCCAAGGTTTTTTTGGGGTGTTTAGATAAGCCTCTTTTTTTTGCAGGAGTTTTCAAAAGTAATATTATTTGAGTCTCCATCTCACGATTAGATCTCTTGCTTGCTTCTTTTTCCACTTTTTGTTTTCGTACCGGTAATGGAAAAAGAAGCAAGCAAACAAAGAATCAACAACAATGAACCAAGAACAAGAACAATGGTGACAGTAAAAACTTGATATCTCCCTGAGTATTGGGAGATAGTAGACCAAACTGGTACCAAAATGTCCGCAATGACAAGGTGGTATCGATTATGTCAAACGGCTTTGCGTTCGTAGCTTAGGGGAGCAACGAAAATTAATTTCAGTCATCGTTGTCATTGCCGTCGTCATCGTCAATGAAACCAAGAATGGTGACAGTAAAAAATTGATATCTCCCTGAATATTGGGAGCTAGGAGACCAAACTGGTACCAAAATGTCCGCAATGAGGAGGCGGTATCGATTTTGTTGAACGGCTTTGCGTTCGTAGCTTAGGGGAGAAACGAAAATTAATTTCGCCGCCGTCATTGCCATCGCAAGGTTGACGACGATGACAATGACGTGACGACCAACTTGATCTAAGACAGATTTTAATCGTATGATTTTTTTCTTTATTCAGGTTAAATCTTATGGTTACTTGCAACCAAAAAAATGAGAGTTTGCTACCATAAAAATGAGCGCGCGCCACTAGATATTACTATTGCTTTTAGAAGAAGCATCTCATTTCCGTAAATAATTATTTGGGTACTGTTTTTAATGATTTTTAGTCGTAGCGTTTGTACCAAGTCTACTTGTTAAAAACAGATTTTTTTAATATTTCTACGTATTTTCCCCCCCCCAAACCCCCCCCACATAAACTCCGTCTACAAGGTTACGTTGTCAACTCTTAGGATTAGGGTTAGTGTTTAACGTTCAACTAACAACTCCACCAATTGGCAATCAAGAGAGTAGCATGTAAGTGATACAGCTTGAGCTTGATAGCATCACGGTGCCGCTTGGTGATACAAACAGCAGGCAAAACGTAGGTCATGGAATGTGCTTCATAAAGAGGCTTCCCAACGGGACAAAATGATGCCCCATAAAAAGGCTTCCGGGCTCCGTAAAGAAACTTCTGAATCGGGCAAAAGGATGCCCCATAAAGAGGCTTCCTAACTGAGCTTGAAACGACACTATCTTTAGAAGATGCCCCAGATGGTGGAAGTTGCAAAGAAGAAATGCAGGAAGGTTGGGGAGCAGAACGGGCACGATGCAATACCACGGTTTCAGACTGAGGAGAAAACGTCCATCGGGAGTTGGCTGGAGATGGATATGAAGTTTGAGCGCAAGTGGAATGTGATTCGCGATTGCGTTTAGGGGGGAAATCTCCAGTAGGAGTGTCTGCAGGAACAATACTAGGAGTGGAGGAATAGGCGATTCTTCTGAAGCGGATTGAATCAGTGCTGGGTGAATACTTCCAGGTGTAGGAATAAGTCCCGGTGGAGGTGGAATCAGCAGTTGATCCAGTATGGGAACTGCCAGGGAGTCCTGTAGGGGGCTCAGGATTGTCAACAGTAGGCTGAGCAGGCGTTTTGTAAGCAGCAGTAGGAGGGCTGTTATGAGCAGCGGGAGTGCTACTGGTGGAATGAACGGGTGCATGAGTTGACTCTGGTGCTGCTGGAGACGTTGGAGGTGACACTGGATTGCGAAGCTTGACAAAATCAAAGTAAGCCTGACGGCCATCGCGTGTCCTTTGGTGGTACAATACACACGAGGAAGAGAAATCACCTTGGAACACATGCCGGAGGAGTGTCCAGAAGAATGCACATTGTTTGTCATGGAGGGCCTTGGAATACCCTGTGAGCGCGGTACGTGGCCAGTCTGGATCAAGGAATGTATGGGTATCTATATCAGATGTTTCCAGTGTGGCCATGAATTTGACAAGCCAATGCTCAAATCTTGCATCTTGTTGTAGCACTGGAAAGGTGGTTTCGTCCCTTGGTTTCCTGATCCATGATTCATATTTGAGCTGGTCTATTGGTTTTGTCGATCGACCTGGTCCATCAGGTGGTATGCCGTGAGTGGCCACTACTACCCTATTGGCCGTGGAGTCTCTGTTGGCTTTGACGATCCCACGCCAGTATTCCTGGAAGGCTTCCTTGGTGTAATGGTCACGGTCTTCCCTATTAAATTCCTTTTGTGACCAGAAGTACCAAAGCTACCAGATGGTAGATTTCCTATTTGTACGAATCAATGAGTCCCGTACCAATCTAAGTAATCGATTCCCACGGCATATCGATTCCCACGGCGCATCGATTCCCATCGCGCATCAACGGTGAGCAATCCCTGTTTTACAGTATTGCCATTGTTCTTCGGTGAGCAAACTCTGATTTCATAAAATATCACACGAGCTACGGGAGCAATTCCTGACCTTAATGATAAACATATCATGAAGTCTTCCTAACGGAACAAGAGAAGAAAACCGTTGGCGTGTGATTCTCACACAATACATATACATGCATACAGATATATATGGTCAACGACTAATACATGTACGGAAATAATCAGCGAGTAATCTCAGCACTACGCAACAGCAGTTGCAACGTATTCATCTCAATAAAAGAGATATCTTGCATTTCGGCAAGATTTCACTTTATCTCATACTTTTAACATTCAACTGATTTATATCCCAAAATTCACACTAGTTGCTACCAACTACCTGTAATCTACATACTAAGGTCCGTCTTGCTGCAATCTGAATAAGTCACAGTAAGAAGGGATCTGGCGTTTCCCTAGTCTCGCCTGTAGTCCGATTATCCGTTGCCGAAAGTATCCAAACACAACTGTCACGCGTAGAGTACAACCGTTTGTCTACTAACACACTAACGCAGCGTTGCTGTTCTTCAGAAGCCTTTGAATCAGACTCTCAACGGACCGGATTCAGAAGGAAAATAATAGATTAACAGTCGCAAGCTCTAAGACGGCTTGCACACAAAAAGGAACAGGAACGGAATTGAATACAATCTCTACGCTGGCATATGCACATCGCACATCGTACACGAAGCAGTTCCCATTCTCAGTCACCGCGCAATTCCTTCGAAGGCTCGGAACCATCACAGATGCCAAACATACCGATGATGCCTGGCAATGCACTCGGGGGCGAAGAGAAGAATGACGCCGAAGTTACCACTATCAACCGCTTGCCCAGCTTTGATATTGATATGAAGAAGATACTCGTATCCCTACTCAACGTAACAAGCGAGACTACTAGCAAGTTGTGTCTAGCTCTCAAGGAAGGCGGATTATGCGAGTGGAAGTCGTTCCTCGACGCACTTATCGAACCGGACTTTGCACGCGAACTTACCTATACGGAGGGAGGACTGCCAACGCATATCCCTCGATCCATTCAAAGGAGCATAGAAGCACTTACGGATTTCGCTATCGATCTACAAGAAGTCGATGTCGTTCTAGAAGAAGACGAGAGGAACTGGAAAGATGTAAAGTCATATACATACAGGGAATTCCAGTCATTCCGCGAAGAACTGTGCCCAACGCTTGCGTAACGAATCTGCTCTGAACCCACCGCCTCCTCCGGCGAGAAGTAACAAAAAGTCACCTCAGCAGGTAAAGTACGAATCATGGTGCCGAAAAGCACAGGATGAAAAGTCCTTTACGCCCCTCACGAATGACTCAAGATTCGAACACTGGCTCGTTGGTTTCAAAGCTAAACTCGAGGCATACGACATTGACACAGAGACATTTCTTGATGAAACTTGGCCTCCAGCTTACGCTTCTGGGTTATACCCGTGATCTCTTCGTCAAACAGTGTGCCTTCTTCTGGGTACTAATGTTGGAAGTCTTCAAGAGTGACCTTTCTGCATCGTGTGTACACAGTCATTCTACCACTCGTGATGGACGCAAGGCCTACTTCGATTTCGTAAACCTTCACAGCAAATCAAAAGCCAAGGTATATGACAACTCGACTCAGCTACAAGCGTTGCTCAAGTTGAATCTCAACAGTTGGAAGGAATCCAAAGTGAAATTCATTACACATTGGTTTGATGAATTAAATCACCTCAATAAGCTTCGTCCTCCCAACAAGCCCCTTGAGTACCATACTGTTAAATCAGCATTATGCCAGGCATGCTATTCCAGCTTTCAGCTAAGCGAACAGTTTGCCAAAGTCAAGGATCCAGGTGGGACGAATAGCACCGTGACGGATGCGGTCGCCGAAGCCGCTGCTATCCACGATCTTAAAATCACGCTTTTACTCGAAGCAACTCGACTCGATTCCCAGTCCGCGATGTCTGCTCCTCGGTCGACTGTACGTGCACACGTTCATGATTTCTCCTCTGAACAAAGCCAAAACCATGATGACTTATGCTCTCCCTATCGAATTTGAAGGAGACTATCAAGATTATGCTGTATTTAAAGCTGGACGTACCCCTGACCCTACCACACGGTTGCCTACAAACATATGGAAGGCCTTGTCACGTCAGGACATGAAGAGTTGGCTTAGTTTTTCTCTGGAAGGCAAGAAAATTGTGGTCGCATCGTTGCGACACGACTTACTTAACACGGACCAACCTGACCCCAACAGTGTCAAACCCATTACCCGGAAGGCATATCAACATGGACATTCGGTATCATTTTGAGAAGACGATACTTCGACCAAAGATGAGCATGCCAATTCCGCAGCAGACCTACATCCTGCTGTAGAAAATGATCGTAGAGGTGTTTTCCATGCATCCTTAGGTGTATACAAATCAACGACCTCTTCATCCAAGGACCAGCGACCTCTCAAGTCTTCCGTGTCACCCGTGCATCCCGCTTGATTCCTTTCCGAAAACCCTGACATTCAGTACAAAAAGGACGGTGACACCCAAATACCTGTAGGAACGTCATCATATTCCGCCAATTTTCACCAGTGGTATACTCCTGAAGAAGATCTCACCTTTCCTAACGGTAGTCCAGTAACGTCGTACACATACCGCATACACAAAACTACGGTTACTAGCCCTGGTTTTGCCATGGTCGATCGCGGCGCAAATGGTTGCATCATCGGCAATGATGCGTGTCTCATCTCCAAGGATATCCCACCACGATATGTCAATGTCACCGGCATTAACAATCATCAGGTACAGAATATCCCCATTGCTACATGCGGAGCATATTCCATATCGAACAGAGGCCCCGTCATCCTCATTTTCAATGAGTGTGCCTATACAGGACGACACCCTTCTATATTATCCTCCGGCCAGATGGAAGCATATTTTTCCACTGTCGACGACACATCCATCAAAGCGGGCGGTGGACAGGTCATCACCACCTCCGATGGATATGCACTGCCTCTTAGCATACGACACGGTTTACCATACCTTGCGATGCGAAAGTATACGACTGTTGAGTTTGACACGCTCCCACATGTTATCATGACATCCAATAAGCATTGGGACCCATCTGTTCTCGATACCACGATCAGTGCAAAAGATGAACAATTTCTCCAGAAATATCCTCCTCAGCCACAGCAACTCCCTTATGCCGATTACGACGAATATGGAAACCCACGTTGTCTTGAAGGATTGGACATCTCTGTATCCCCCGACTCCTCCACGGTCACGTCCCTCAGTTTGTATTCCAGCCATTCCACTCGATCTCCCTTCCTTCCTATTGATGATCATAGGACCAACGATTGCTCTTTTTGGCTTACTTCCACCGACTACATTCATCAAGAACGTCTCGCATGCTGCACGTTACCTGCAGCCTCTGGGACAGTCACTGCGTTTCTGACGGATTGTACTGCCAGTGATACTACACGTATTGCGGTTACGCCCCGCGAGAGATACCCCAACGAACATGACTACTTATCTCTGAAACCTTTCTTTTGTTGGGTTTCCACCGATCGCATCAAGGCCACGTTTGAAAACTCAACCCAATATGGTTCATTAGCGGTTAGCCCTGATGGAAACATTTTCAAATGCTTCCATTCCCCTCAACCGGCCATGAACGTTAGACCCTTCAATGACGATGTTATGTCCGATGCTGTATATTCAGATGTCCCAGCAATTGATGGTGGCTCCAAGATTGCTCAGATCTTTTTCGGCCGCAAGTCACATATTATACATGTTGAAGAAATGCGTACCACCGGCGACTTCCTATCTTGCTTCCAGAACTTTGTTCGAAAATGGGGCAGGCCCATTCGCCTTCTTTGCGACCACGGTAACTATCAATCCAGTAAGAAGGTCGTCGATTACCTCAAAATGTTATGGATTGGACTCTGGCAAAGTGAACCTTATCACCAACACCAGAATCAATTCGAACGCCGATACCAAACGTTCAAGCGCATTGTCAATCGCGTCATGGATCGTACAGGTACACCAGCTACTATGCATGACATACGTCGCGGGTCTCCTCAATGTTATTTCTGATCCTACGCTGTCAGATAAACAACCGGTCTTCATTGCTACAGGTACACTTGGCGACATCAGCGCATACACCAGTTTCTTCTGGTTTGAACCTGTGTATTTCAAAACCAACGACTCCCCTTTCGGTACCCAGTCTACCGAACGCCTAGGTCACTTCGTCGTCATCGCCGAACATGTTGGCAATGGACTCTGCTTCCGAATCTGGGATCCCGTTACCAACAAGTTACTTGACCGTTCCGGTGTCCGCTCAGCTCTTACACCTGAGTCTCGTAACAAACGCGCAGGCCTATTCACTGATGATGGTTTCATCAAATGGCGCAACGCCAAGGATTCCTTGCCCCGTTTATACGCCACTGGAGAAGCTCCCGCATTCAAACGTGGGGAGCATACCAATCAGAGTAAACCAATTGACGCGTCTACACAACCAGGCAACTCAATTCCCCCTAGCGTTTCACCCGCTGATTCTGACACTGCCGATGACACCATCCCATCTGTACCCAACAAACAACCAGATACTACGCCTCCCGCATCTGGCACTCAACCAATTCTTCAACCACCCGCCCACCCCTCGTTACCGAGCTTTCTATATAAGAAGGTCGATGACAGCCCGAGCTGGTCCCCTTCTCCACTCCCTAACAACTATGGGGAGAGTTTTGATGGTCCTCCTACGACACACATCTTCAGCAAGACCTCCGATGGCGTTCTCCTTACTGAAGATGATTTTGATCCACCGGAATTAGCATACTTTGATGTTAGTGACGTCACAACTTCACACACCAACCCCGCTACTCCTTCAGTAGACCCATCACAGGTAGTTGTTACCGATGAAGAAGGTAACGCACAATTTGACGATGATGGTAAACCCATTACCATTCCTACGGTCCCGATTGCCGATCTACAAGGACGATCCTTCCTTGTAACCAACCCAGATGGCACCCGGAAACGTCTTACCATCGTCGATGTTGAAGACAGTCTTGAACGCAACAACAACTTCATCAAGTTCAAGTGCAAACACTCCAATGACGAACTCAATGATATCATTGCATACAATGATGTCATGAATTACATCCATCGTGATTCAACACAAGAAGACGGCAAACTTTGGTCATTTCGCCGCATCCTAGGACATCAAGGTCCACTGGATAACAAGCATCCTCAATACAAAGGTTCCAAGTATAACCTTTGGATTGAATGGGAAAATATGGAACGCACATATGAACCTCTAGCCAACATTGCGGCTGATGACCCGGTCACCGTTGCAAAATATGGGAAAGACAACAACTTGCTTGACCTCCCGGGTTGGAAACGCCTCAAGCGAATCACCAACCTAGCGCGACGAACCAAGAAACTTGATCGACTCGTGCACCAAGCCAAACTACGTTCTTTCCGTACCACTCCGCAGTATCAATATGGATTCAAAGTACCTCGTAACCACGAAGAAGCCCTCCGATTTGATCAAGCCAACGGAAACACCAAATGGGAAGATGCCACCACTCTGGAAATGGCACAGCTCAATGAATACAATACATTCATTAATAAAGGCGTGTACAAGACAAGCTCCATTCCCCCCGGATTCCAACAGATCAAGGTACACATGATATATGCTGTCAAGCACGACGGTAGACACAAGACTCGTCTCGTTGCTAACGGTAATCTCACTGAGGCTCCTATCCACAGTGTTTACGCAGGTGTCGTATCTCTCCGCGGCCTACGTATGTGCCTATTCCTAGCAGAACTCAACGACTTGGAAGCATGGGGTACCGACATAGGTAATGCCTACCTAGAAGCAGTTACCTGCGAGAAAGTATGCATCAAGGCAGGTCCCGAATTCAGATCGCTGAAAGATCACCTGTTGATCATTTACAAAGCCCTATATGGCCTCAGGTCTTCAGGCAAGTGCTTTGGAGACTTACTCGCAGCTTGTCTCATCGAACTTGGCTTCGAAAGATCCCGCGCAGAACCGGAAATATTCCTCAAGCCTGGAACGAACAAGCATGGTGAACGTGTATATGAACTTATATGCACATATGTCGATGACCTATGTCTCTGCATGGCAGATCCCGATTCCTTCTTGAAGGTATTGCAATTGTCACCATATAACTTCAAACTGAAGGGATCCGGACCTATGAACTTTCACCTAGGTTGCGGATTTGAGCGCGACGAGCATGGTGTTCTATGCATGAATCCCATAAAGTTCATCAAAAAGATGGAAGCGTCTTACGAACAAATGTTCGGATGCAAACCTAGCACTAGGTTCCAATCACCCATTGCAGAAAACGATCATCCCGAATTGGACTCCTCAGCCTTTCTCGAAGAAACTGGTATACAGAAATACCAAAGTATGATCAGTTCACTCCAATGGATCATCGCTATTGGCCGTTTCGATGTACAAACAGCCGTGATGACACTCTCGAGTTTCAGAGCTCAGCCACGAGATGGGCATCTCGAACGTGCAAAATGTATCTATGGATATATCTCCAAGTTTAGACATTTTAAAATCAGATTCCGCGTGGAACCACCCGATTTTATATTGACTAAACCCGACACCATCGACTGGTCCAACACCGTCTATGGGGAGCATTCTGAAGAGCTACCCGACGACGCTCCTACACCGCTTGGAAAGACAGTAGTGTTGACACATTTCTATGATGCCAACCTCATGCATGATATTCTCAGTGGTAAGGCTGTAACCGGCATCCTTCATTTCGCGAACAAGACTCCCATGATGTGGTTCTCGAAGAAGCAGTCTACTACAGAAACAGTCACCTTTGGACCTGAATTTGTTGCAGGAAGGACTTTTATCGAACAGATTGTCGATTTACGCCACTCATTCCGATACCTAGGAACACGAGTCCATGATGTCTCTTACTCTTGGGGTGACAACAAAAAGATGATCCAAACGTCAACCTTCCCTTACGCAAGGTTGCACAAGCGTCATAACATTCTATCGTTTCACTACGTACAGAGCATGATAGCGAGAGGTTTCATTTTAATGATGCACATCCCAGGTAAGGATAACTGTGCAGACATTCTCACCAAGCATTGGGGACACTCAGTTGTGTATCCACTGCTCAGGCCCATCTTCCACTTCTGTGGTAATACCGGCAACCTTCTCCAAGATGATGGAAGCATCATGTAGAGCGTGATGACCCTTCACAGGGAGACATGGGGAGTATTAAATTCCTTTCGTGACCAGAAGTACCAAAGCTACCAGATGGTAGATTTCCTATTCGTACGAATCAATGAGTCCCGTACCAATCTAAGTAATCGATTCCCACGGCATATCGATTCCCATGGCGCATCGATTCCCATCGCGCATCAACGGTGAGCAATCCCTGTTTTACAGTATTGCCATTGTTCTTCGGTGAGCAAACTCTGATTTCATAAAATATCACACGAGCTACGGGAGCAATTCCTGACCTTAATGATAAACATATCATGAAGTCTTCCTAACGGAACAAGAGAAGAAAACCGTTGGCGTGTGATTCTCACACAATACATATACATGCATACAGATATATATGGTCAACAACTAATACATGTACGGAAATAATCAGCGAGTAATCTCAGCACTACGCAACAGCAGTTGCAACGTATTCATCTCAATAAAAGAGATATCTTGCATTTCGGCAAGATTTCACTTTATCTCATACTTTTAACATTCAACTGATTTATATCCCAAAATTCACACTAGTTGCTACCAACTACCTGTAATCTACATACTAAGGTCCGTCTTGCTGCAATCTGAATAAGTCACAGTAAGAAGGGATCTGGCGTTTCCCTAGTCTCGCCTGTAGTCCGATTATCCGTTGCCGAAAGTATCCAAACACAACTGTCACGCGTAGAGTACAACCGTTTGTCTACTAACACACTAACGCAGCGTTGCTGTTCTTCAGAAGCCTTTGAATCAGACTCTCAACGGACCGGATTCAGAAGGAAAATAATATTCCCAGTCTAGACCCTGTTCAGTGAGTCGTCGACCAAAATCAACGAATCGCTGTAACTTTATCTGTACATGCTGAGTGAGTGGTATCCGTGTTCCGCTGTCTTGATATGCAAGATCATCGATGTATTCAAGGAATAGGAAATCTGACCATGTCCTATACTGGCTATTGATGAGCGCCTCACACAAAGTGCTGTTGGATTCCTTGGGGACATAGAAGGAATCGTGTAGGAAGGTGGCTAGCGCTGGATCAAACGATGGGAATGGTGATGCGAGATCCGGGGTATTCATGATGAATGAGCGATATCTCGTTTACGGTGGGGATGTATTGAGACAAAATGGTAGTTACGATGGTCTTCGGACGAGCGAAACGAATTGCTGCGGAACGAATTGCTTGGTGTAGTCTCGCCGTTCTTCCAGAATGGTCGTCTCTTCTCTCAGCGCCGTGCTGGGTTAGATGCTGTAGCCTCAACAAATGGCGTAAGGCGTGTAGTTGGCTTGGCTGGTCCGGAAGAATAGAAGTAACGGATACAGGAACGCGTAGAGGCCTTCTATTCGTGAGGTTAAGAGGTCGAAGCGACGTTGACGCTGTAATGTTCTCGTATCGAGAAAGGTGGGTATCTCTGTCAATATTGGGAGATGGAGGACCAGACTGGTACCAGCGTGTTTGCAATATTGAGGAGAAACCGTTTCCGATGAGATACGACGTGCCGGTGATGCGGAGAGTCAACGAAAATCCGTTTACTGCGTTTGTTGCTGTTGACCAAGAACGCCGTAGTTTTCTTTCATTGAGAAAATTGGATATCTCTGTCAATACTGTGAGATGTTGTCGTGTAGACGAAAAGGTGTAAGACAGATATTGTTGGAATAGCTGTAGTCGATGGTTTATGGTGCTTAGCACAATCAAATGATGGGCGTCGACGTGTCCTTGACAAGATGGTGTCACGAGGAGTGTAGATGCGGAAAATATATAATCCAGGGAACTTGTGGTGTGGTCCTTGGATGGAGAGATTGCTGTTGGCGTGTCCAATGCAATGGGCTTCTATTAAAGACAAACGGCTTGTCCGTTGATGGTCTTTGTTGTGCTGTAATCGGATCAGAGAACTATCGATCGTCGGCCGTAGTCGATCGTTCGATGATCTGCTGTCGGATTGTTTTCGTCGTCGTCGAGTGCTTCTACTGTTGTCTTCTTTTGCAAGCTTCAACAAGCTTGCGACTGTTAATCTGTTAATTTCCTTTTGAAACTGGCTGTTGAGCTGATTCAATCCAAAGGCAAAGAAGAGCAACAGGAGCTGTGGCTGCAGGCCGGTTGAGGTGCCGGTCTGTTTGTGGTCTAATATTTCTCTGATATCCACTACAATTGAACGCTAGTCCAATCAGATCTATTCTAACTACCGGTGGGCTCAGTCAGTTAGATCTTAGGCTTGTAGTTCTACAATGGGAAGCATGGCTACCGATGCAAGGTTTAAGGTTGAATAATCAAATAATCTAAAAGTATGAGATGAAGAGATGATCCTTGCTGGAGAGCACGTATCTCTTCTAAAGATCGGTACTGCCGCTAATACAGCACGCGAAGAATGTACTTGTTGCCGCTAATACAGCACGTATTTTATACAGCAGAAGACAGGTTCGTGAGCAAGTATGCGAACCTCTGCTGTCTTTTCTTGAAAACAGCACACTTAACAAAAGATTGCATGCGCGAACCTCTAGTGTGTGTTCTTCTTTGATTACTAAGTATCGAACTTCGATTGTAAGAATGACTGTTGTCCGATCACTAAGTATCGAATGTGGGTGTCAGAGTGACGATTGCACCTCTGGTTCGATCGTATTCCAATCTCACAGAGAGAAAGAGGTCTCATTATTCCAAACACTAAAGGTGCATATGACTTGATCATTTGTATCTTTGACTCGTATGATCGTATCATTCCATCTGCAGTACTGTAAGTTACGTAGGGATGTACGTACGTAATTTAGAGTACTGTCGTTTTCGCGTACGTGCAAAAGGAATTTAATAATACTCACCGCGTTGTTCAATACTCAAGGAAATGGGAACGATTTCCACGATGGTTGGAGTGATTTGCAAAAGGAAGAAATTCTAATTTCTTGCAATTTGCACGTGATTCTACTACGTACACGCGATATTACTAGATAACAAGTGATTCCACTTCATAATTTCTACTTTTGCAACAAAGAGCTCATAATTTCAAATTTGGAACTAAACTCTGCATCTTTTTTGGCTCTGCTAAACTTGGCTAAGCGGAATCATCTTGGAAAGGAATCGACCATGGGATTCATCCTAAACTGATGCTAAGGAAGACAACCTCCGAACCTCCAAATCGAATCAACCATGGGATTCTTCCTCCTCCACCAATCAACAATTGACTCGCTCTTCTCTCCAATCAACAATCAACTCTCCTCTCCAATCAACAATCGACTTGCTCTTCTCTCCAATCAACAATCAATTCGGCTCTCCTCCTCCTCCTCTCCTCCTCCTCTCCAATCCGCGGCTCTCCCCCTCTCCAATCCTTGGCTCTCCCCCTCTCCAATCCGCGACCTCTCCCCATCTCCAATCAACAATCGACTCTCCTCTCCTCTCCAATCAACAATCAACTCTCCTCTCCTCTCCAATCCGCGGCTCTCTCCCTCTCCACCAATCAACAATCGAGTCTCCTCCTCTCCAATCGACTCTCCTCTCCTCTCCAATCCGCGGCTCTCCCCCTCTCCAATCCGCGGCTCTCCCCCTCTCCAATCCGCGGCTCTCCCCCAATCGAACCGATCGAGTCTCCTCCTCTCCAATCGAATCGATTGAGTCTCCTCCTCTCCAATCCGCGGCTCTCCCCCTCTCCAATCCGCGGCTCTCCCCCAATCAAATCGATCAAGTCTCCTCCTCTCCAATCGAATCGATCGAGTCTCCTCCTCTCCAATCCGCGGCTCTCCTCCCCCTCTCCAATCTGCGGCTCTCCCCCAATCAAATCGATCGAGTCTCCTCTTCTCCAATCGAATCAATCGAGTCCTCTCCAATCGAATCGGCTCTCCCTCTCTCCAATCAAATCGATCGATCGAGTCCAATCAATCAACAATCTACAAGTCGATCTATCAAACCGTTTGCAAAGCGGGATCGATTATCGATTGGGATTGGGATGCTGGAATAACAAGTCGAAACAACTTAGCCTTCCGGACATGGTTGTGGAGTGACGTCAGCGTGGTCTTTGCCTTCATTAAGGCATCACCTTCCTCCAGAAGTACCTCTAAGGATTCACCAGAATGAACTCTATCCTTGATGAACTCTATAATACACTTGAGTCGCGAGAACTGTTTCTGCTCGGCCGCGCTATAATGCTTCCTCCAACGATTGCCGAATGTCTTTTCAAGCTCTTCAATCCCTCCAGAGAAGTCATCTTCTTTGAAGTCCTCAAGTCCGAACCACTCCTTCCACATCAACGACACCGCGGAATGCTGTCGAATCAAGTTTTTTTGGGGAATAAGGTTAGTACCTCGTGCCCCGGCGGTTGTTGTTGTTCCGTCTGCTTCTGTTGGGAGACGAAAGGCCGCCATGTGCTGCAGGTAATGGTGTATTTGTCTGTTGATCGCATCTTGTTTCTCTTCAAATTTGCTAACCTTATCGTCTATCTGTGTAACATCCTTTGAAACATTATGGACTTCGGTATGAATATTGTGAAGTCGGTCGCGAAACCCCAGAAGTGCCACGTCCATACTTTGTTGGATTGTGGTAGTACTACCTCCTCTCTCCTCGTCGAGTCCTGCTCCCATAACCTTTTCAATGACTTGTGCTTGATAAGCCTGGAACAATTCCGAGTTGAAAACAGGCAAGGAGAAGAGGCAATTCGGTCTCCCGTTGTGTATCAAGACCGCGGCATCCTGCAGTACGACACATTGCAAATTCAAGAGGAGCTCAAAGAATGCTTGAGCAGTCGGCTTGTCGGGGGTGGCACGATTCGCAATCGTGTCCATTGCCTTGTCAAGGAACGGGAATACTTGCCGACGGAGCTCTGGAGGTGGGTCGATGGTACCACGGGGTAAGAAGAAGCTGCCTTTCTCTCGTGCGTGTCCAGCCAAGACCCGCATCGCCTTCAGTGGGAGTTTTGAGGAATACCGATCTTCTCGGACATCAAGGTTCCAATTTCCAATCATCTTGATGTATTGGGGATCCACTTCTTGCATCTCCAACGCAACAGCACCTGATCCGCGGCCAAAGTGAACAGGAATGCTTCGATGCGACGCCCAACGCCGTGCATGCTTTCTGCATCGTTTTTGCATACGCTTGGTCTGTTATCGGACGGTGGTTCTGCGAGTGATTACAATCGGTGAGTAATTTGACTTCGAACCATGACGCATTCTCTGCAAAGTCGTACCACGTAAGTTCTCCGGTTGCATGGAATCGCGCCATTAAGTAGAAGCCCAAAGCGCCAATGGGACACATGTTGACGTTGCGGTGCCTGATGACACGACCGTACAAAGTTCGCTGACCGTTTGTTTTCCCTGTAATGATTTGCATGATAAAGATCAGGCAGGAGTGTACGCCTTCGTCAGCTTTGATGATGCTGCACAGATCCGACAACGTGCATTTGAACAAGGACTCCCCGCGGAGAACACCACAATGGGTCATAAGGAAACAGAACCGGTCCCTCAAGGCAGCAATGTGGTAGTTGTGTTTGGTACAATGCTTGTAGAACAAGAAGGCCTCAGGTTCGCTCGATGCTTGACACGGTCATGTAGGGGGACAACGCGTGATCGATTTTCTCGTCGTGTCGAATCAGCTTGATCCGTTTCTTTCTTACTTGGACAACGTGGAGCAACTGTGTAACCCTGTCACTTCGAAGGTGTTCCTTTGTAAGAGTGTTGGCATTCTGACTTCTCTGATGCCGCAATATTTTGAGGATGGAACAAAAGTACTGATTCACTGTATCATAACCTACAGGGTCTGTCTCTGTCTCCAGCATCGACTCGCAAGAAGCGCCGGCATGATTGGTGTTGTTGTATTTGGCCATCACGGTGTGGTAGTCGACTGGGTCGAAAATTTGCGTTCGCGATTGCCCGTTCTTACGGCGCCCTCTTGTCCTCCGTGTCCGATAGGCCTGATAGAAGAGGAAGCCAAAGACTTTTTCTTCAGTCACTATTTGAGTGGAGTAACCACAGGAAGAAAACACACTGGTGCAATACTGAAGGATTCCTCCCCTTTTCGACCGTAGGCAAGTTGAGTATTCATTGGAATACCATCATTGTCATCATGTTGGACTTGCCGTGCTGCTCTGGCAAATATTCCACTTGTGTAAGACATTTTTCTTGCTGGAGACCGAGGGGAGTGTTTTGTTGAGGATAGTGGTGTTATTTTGGGTGGATATTGTAAGCGTTTTGGCTGTTTTGTTCTTGTTTTTGTTGCTTCGTCGTTTTCGTCGTTTCGTTGTTTTCGTCCTTTTTTGTGTCTTTATGTTTCTTGTCGGAGTCAAAGTGTGTGTGTTTGCTGTGTTTGTTGGTTCGGCTTAGCCTTCTGATGTTTCTTGTGGATTGGTGCCGACCAGCGGCAAAGACTTGTTCTATGTTCATGTCACATGTTCGCTTTCATGTGTTCGCTTTCCTATTAGTATGTGTTCATCTCATTGGTTGGAATTTCTGAAATGATTGAATTTGATTGGTTGAAATTTCTGACATGGTTGAATTTGATTGGTTACAATTGCGAAAAGTGGTTATTCGACCAAGTCAGAGGAAATTGCCGTTAACCGTTAAACTGCGCACAATCCTACAGACCGGGGTCTGACTGATCTCTGACTTAGTATAAATAATCTCTTATTATTATTTGCTTTCTATCTTAAGTAATGATACTCTCTGGAGGGCTTATAAGTGTTTGAAGGGCATAGATAATTCACCACTATTGAATACTACACAAACAACCACACCATGAAAGTTGTTTTTAATCCGAAGACAACCAATTCACGGTTGGTACGGTTCCGGAAGGTAATCAAAAAAGATTCCGACCGAAATCAGTGTGTTGAGAAACAACGCGCGCACGTGAATATACGAACATACGATATATATGTGATGGATGGATGTGTGATCGTTGAAGAAAATCTTTTGGGGGACATATTCTGAGGAACTTAAAATAACACCACGGGTCATCCAACCAATCAAGATTGAGACAAAGGGTAATCCAATCATCATAACAGAAAGACATGATGTTGGAGTTTAATACACCAAGATATGAAATCATATCATCCTTTAAATTAATTTAGTCAATAGGATTATTTGTATTTCTGTATTCTTTCAGACTTGACGTAATTTCGTACCAAATACAGGTTCATTCAACATTAATTTAAAAGTATCAAGCACGGCACCTACTCAACGAACAGTACGGGCCGATAGCAACAAGCAACCATGGAAGCAAAGACTTCCTACTCGAGCGTGGCAGCAAAGCCACCACCCAAGGCCAACGACGCCTCACCTACTACCAATTCCACCAAGCCAAAGAATCCGGGCCCTGCCAAATGCAACCCGGACAGGTTTGTTGGACACAATCAAACTGACCTCAAAGGGATTCTTATCCCCAAGGATGCAAGCGCCAAGCACTACAATGAGCTCAAGGACAGACTTGAGACACTTGGGGGCTCCAAGTACATCCCCCAGGTCGGATCATCAATCGAGCATCTGATCCGATTCGAACGCAAGAACTTCGCGCCCACCAAGCCCACTGCAGCGGAGTATTCCACACCCGTGACCGATCCAGTGACACAAGACACCCAGATGGTTGAAGTTCCGGGGCTCAAAGAGACGCTCATGGACATGTATAAGGAAGAGCTCAAGAAGAAGGCCGACGAATGGATTCAATACCAAAGGGACATGGAGAAGATGTACAGAGTTGCCCTTGGTCAAATCGATGATGGAATGAAAGCAAAGCTAAAAGGTCTCAAGCCGTGGAAGACTATTGACAGCTCCAAATGCATTGTGGAACTTCTGAAGGCTGTTAGAGATCTATGCTTTCAATCCAGTCGAACCAAGGTCCATCCAATCACCAACGTACTTAGAGCAATCCGTAAGCTCCTCTGTACCCAACAACGCAACATGGATGCCGCATCATATGTAAAAATGGTGAAAGAGAATCTCGACGTCGTGAAGTCCCTAGGGGGTACTTTGGTGTGCAAGGCAACAGTCTCATACAAACTGGAGCACAATCCTTCCTACTCGATCTATGATTACTCGGCATACCTGGCCCTCTCCGGACCAACAAGGGCAGCCATTGACCACGCAGTCGAGCAGCGGGCATTGGCCGCATTGACCATAGAGGGCACTGACACCGACAGCAGCAATCTCCGACAAGTTCTTGCCGACAACTATGCACTCCAGCAAAATAAATACCCAGCCACCAGTGTGGAAGCACTAGACATGGTTGTGGCATTCAAGGACTCAAAGAAGTCAAAATCTCGAAACGGCAGTCGCAATAACCCAGCAACGGCGGGAACAAACCAAAACAGTAGACAAAGAGAGCAAAAGAAGGATGAGTCTTCACCTAACCAAGGGTCGAGTCTATTTGCACAACAAGGAACCGGAGGGTCCACCAATCTGGCCGCTGATCAACACAGCCGACAGCTCCTCATGACCGCCGTGGAGTCCGGAGAGACCTTCACTCCATCCAAGCAAACCACCTATATGTTCCTGAACATTGGAACGGTGTCAAATTACAACATATCATCAACATCAACTCATGGCAGTGATGACAGCAAGATGGCGAACCTGGCTCCCAGAATCCTTCTCGACAGCAAGGACGAGGAAGGAGATAGCTCCCCCCCCGACTACCGGTTTAGCAGCAACGTGGAGTATCTATTCACTCAATCCAAAGCTGAAGGAGGAGTGGATCCCTACTGGATCCTTCTCGACAGTGAGTCATCTCTTAACTTAATTGTAGTAAACGCAGAACTCGTAAACAATATCCGGGAAGCCCCAGATAACAGCTTCATGAACATCCACTGCAACTCTGGAGTGTCAAGAACCAACTTGATTGCAGACCTCCCGGGTTTTGAAACTGTTTGGTTCTACGGGGATGGTCTAGCCAATGTGCTTTCCCTCGCACTAGTATCCGATCGGTTCCGGGTAACAATGGATACAAGTATCGACAATGCCCTATATGTACACAAGGATGGTGGTACCAGAAGGTTTCAGAGATCGCCGTGTAATCTATACTACTGCAACATGCGGGAGCACAATGGAACCGTTCTGGCCCTTGACACAGTCAAAGGGAAGGCCGACTCATACTCGGCTCTAGACCAGTCCAGAGCCAAGAAGGCTCGAGACCTACAAGAGATCCTTGGGTTCCCAACAACCCAAGAACTCATCAAAATGATTGACAACAACATAGTGAAGGACTGCCCAATCACAAGAAGCGACATCAGCATAATGGGCAAGATCTACGGAAAACACAGCAGCATCCTAAAAGGAAAGAGTGTCCGACAACAGTCCCCCCACACCAGGGAAGACATCACACCAGTTCCGAGTCACATACTCAAAGTGTACCACGACATAGTCCTGTGTGTCGACATCATTACTGTAAACAGTGTCCAATTCCTAGTGTCCATATCCCGACACATCCGCTTTCGGACTGCAATGGCCATCAACAACATGAAGCAGCATACTCTGGCCAAGGCAATCAAAACAATAGCTGGACAGTATGCGACCCGAGGCTTCCGAGTAACCCAAGTACATGCGGACAACCAGTTTGACTGTATCAGGGAGAATCTACTTGACATGGATTACCCAATCACCGTGCACTGTGTGCCTGCCGGACAGCATGAACCGACAATCGAACGAAGCAATCGCACCCTCAAGGAGAATATCAGATGCGTAATGAACCACATCCCCATCACCAGACTGCCCAGACGATGTCTCATTGAACTTGTATATGCAACCGTGTTCTGGTTGAACTGCAGAACAACCGGAGTGTCACCCACCATGTCTGCTCAGCAACTCATCACCGGTGTCGCATGCAATGCAAGGACTCATGGGAAGTTCCAGTTTCTACAGTACATTCAGGCCCACTCTGAGGATACTGATAACACAATGAAACCGCGCACTGTGGATGCGGTGTACCTGCAGCCTACTGGACAGCTAACAGAAGGATTCTATGCCTATGACATCAACACCGGACAGCAAATACATTGAAAGCGTGCAACACCCATTCCCATGCCCCAAATAGTTATAGACGGCTTAGAGACAAGTGCTCTGGAGCAGGGGATGCCAACCGGGGTCGCGTTCGCAGGCGACCAAGCTATCACCATCCTTGATTTGGACACAGAAGGCAACAATGATGACGACGACGCGTCGGACCATTCATATGTGGACTCAGGGGGAGATGAAGAAGAAGAGAGCTTGGTCGGTGTCATCGACGAGGCAGAAGCAACAGCTGACTCCTATATCCCAATCACCGATGATGAGCCGGTACCAACTGTGGCATTGGAACAAGATATTCATCCGGACATAATCAAACAGGAAGTCGGCCACACCGACACTCAAGCAGGAGTGGATCGCGATGCAGCCTCAACCAATATGGACCCCGAGCAGGTCGACGAGTCACAGGCTGTGAGCACAGCGGAAGAAACAGTCGGTATCCAAGAACCCTTCAAGGAAGGCACACGCCATGTGGGTTTCGAAGAGATGCATGGAGAGGAAGTGCAGTCCATGCCAAGGCTCCGCCCAAGGGTTACTAGATCACACAACAAATTTGGAGCGTCCGAGGGATACACCTCCCAGCACCGAGAACGAAGTGGCTTCACTGCCGAATACCACCGCGCCATCAAAGCAGTTACAAAACAACACAGTTCCATGCTAATGGTACTACAAGCAATTGAATCCTACAACAATCTAGATGCAACCCAAGTAACCAAGCAATACGGGGTAAATCAGGGAATCAAAGTCATTGGCGAAGAAGGAGTGGACGCAGTACTGTCTGAGCTACAACAGCTACATGACAGGGGGGTGATTGAGGTCATGGACCCAAAGACACTCACACGGGACATGGCCCGGGAATCCCTCCAATACCTAATGTTTCTAAAACACAAGAGAACCAGAAAAGTCAAGGGGAGGGGATGTGCTGATGGGAGACCCCAAAGGGAGTTTATCACCAAGGAGGACTCCACATCGCCTACTGTATCCCTATATGCACTGATGCTCTCATGTATGATTGATGCGATCGAGGGTAGAGATGTGGCGACTGTTGACATCCCCGGGGCATTCCTACAAACAGACATGCCAGACGGGGAGGATGTGTACATCAAACTAGACGGCACCATGGCTGAACTGCTGTGCCGTGTGGATCCCAAACTATACGGGCCAAACATGCTCACCATGAGAAATGGAAAGAAGGCGCTCATTGGCAAGGTCAGGAAGGCCATATATGGGACCCTTCGGGCTGCACTGCTGTTCTGGCAGAAATTGCCGAATGAGCTAGTGAGACAAGGTTATGAACCAAACCCATACGACCAATGTACAGTCAACAAGATGATTGACTGGCCACCAATGTACCATTGTGTGGCATGTGGATGATTTGAAAATCTCCCACAAAGACCCCAATGTTGTTACCCAAGTCATTGCGGATCTAAACACCGAATTCGGGAAGATATCTCCCCTCACAGAAACAAGGGGAAAGGTCCATGACTATGTGGGGATGACCATTGACTACACCGAGGATGGAAAAGTGAAGTTAACCATGTTCGATTACATCAAGGATATCCTTCAGGGTCTACCCCCAGCCCTAGACGGATGTGAAGCCGTAACCCCTGCTGCAGACCACCTGTTCCAGGTCAATGAGATGGCAGAGAAGCTGAGCAAAGACGAGTCTGAATCGTTCCATCACTACGTAGCAAAGCTCCTGTTTGCATCGAAGCGGCCGCGGCCAGACATTCAAACCGCAGTAGCCTTTTTGTGCACCAGAGTGAAGGGCCCGGACTTGGATGATCAGAAGAAGTTGAAGCGCGTCATGTCATACTTGAAGGAGACTCGATTCCTTCCACTTGTGTTGGGGCATGATGGAACGGGCAACCTACACTGGTACGTCGATGCAGCATTTGCTGTACATGCGGATATGCGGAGTCACTCCGGAGGTATATTGACCATGGGACAAGGAGCCATCATCGCAAATTCCACCAAGCAAAAGATCAACACAAAGAGTTCAATAGAGGCAGAAGTCGTGGGAGTGGACAACAATATGTCGTTTATCTGTTGGGCAAGATACTTCCTAATGGCACAAGGACAACGCGTGATGGAAACAGTCGGACAGATTAGTACAGGCATGCTTGGTCCAAATGAAAACATCCTTTATCAAGACAACGAAAGCTCAATCTGCCTCAAACGCAACGGTAAAGCCTCCAGCACCAAGAGGACCAGACACATCAACATTAGATACTTCTTCATCACCGATAGAGTTGCCAAAGGGGAAGTCACTATCGAATATTGTCCTACCAAGGAGATGATTGCAGATTACTTCACCAAACCATTGCAAGGATCATTGTTCCGGAAATTTAGGAATACAATTATGGGAATTGCAGACAACAGTGAATACACAACATATCGCACTGCATACTTGCAGGCGCGACAGGCGCGCGTCATGACTAAGAGCATTGCTCAGACCAACACGCCGGCCAGCACATAAAGACACAATCTGACCAGAACGCGACTGAATCGGCCAACGTGATTGGCACTAAGCAACGGGAGTGTGTTGAGAAACAACGCGCGCACGTGAATATACGAACATACGATATATATGTGATGGATGGATGTGTGATCGTTGAAGAAAATCTTTTGGGGGACATATTCTGAGGAACTTAAAATAACACCTCGGGTCATCCAACCAATCAAGATTGAGACAAAAGGTCATCCAATCATCATAACAGAAAGACATGATGTTGGAGTTTAATACACCAAGATATGAAATCATATCATACTTTTAAATTAGTTTAGTCAATAGGATTATTTGTATTTCTGTATTCTTTCAGACTTGACGTAATTTCGTACCGAATACACGTTCATTCAACAGCCAATGATCACGCCCAGCATTGCATCAACAAATCTGTGATGGGATCTATTTGTCTCGAAGTCCAAAGCCAGTAGGATGAGTTTGTTTCCTGCAAAGAAATCCCGACGAAAAGAATTGTTTCGTTACCGTAACAGTTCGTTGTGGTTTGTCAGAAAAAAATTCCACGATCCGTTTCAATGATTCGTTAGACAACGAAACATTAGATCATTGCATCCCTCGTCGAAGGACTGTAGAACGGCATCGTATATTATAGAATGCTAGTGTGTGAACGCTGTGGTTGAAGGAAACATGTACGGAGTGCTCGATACAGTATGAATAGAGTGACCTCATTGCAAATGCAAAGCATGTCTCATTTCAGTGTAATTTTTGCACGTCGCAGTTCTATTACTGTAACAGTTGAGTGAGACACTCCCTTTGCCCACGAATGTGTTTCAAACATAGAGGCGAGATCAGAAGAAGAGAAACAGAATGAAGAGCAGCACAAACCGGAAGATCTGAGGTGAAAAATCCCGTCCCACAATTTCTACTGTCTCCGAGGGCTGTCCTGGGGGCTGGATGGTGTACCTTCCACCAACAGGCGGTTTGAACTGTTCGGTGAAGATTTCTGTCCAGTTTTGTGTAACAGTTGTGCATTCTTTTTACCAGTGATTTGAACAGCAGTAAATAAGTAAGTTCGCAACATATCAGAAATTACAGCGATACGATTTCTTATTTAGTTCATCGAGTGAATCTATAAGAAGCGTTTTATTGTACAGTACTCACGCTGGTTTGTTGGGCGGCTGATGTCGCTCTCTATGTCCGTGCGACGACGGGTCGCACCGACCCAAGGCACGAACGTTGGTCCCGATATAGCCTCATCGATAGTGGCCAAATGAAAAGAATTCACCGTGTAAAGGCGTATTCATACGTACTAATCACGGGCGTATCGTACGAAGAGTCATAAAGAAGGCAATAACCTTATTCGTAAGGTTATTAACCTGATGAGTGAATAATTGTCGGCGCTTTTATGTGGATTACCTCTTAGCGGGATTTTTTCCCATCAGCTCACTCTTCGAAGAATTAACAACTCTAAAACACTATCATGCCCTAAAATCTATGTACAACCTAGTACTAATTCTACATGATAAGGTGCATTCACATGTGGTATTTCAATGAGAATATCACGGTGAATTAGTGCTTTGCAGGGGCCCTGTGGAGTTGTTGAGTACGTAGTTATTGTATGTATTGTAAATATGTGTCAGTAAAGTTATGGTAAGAAATTCTACGATTAAAATATAACTCAGTCACGAACCCAAAAATCCACCAGGTTTGAGAACTGTGCAAATCCTGCAAGTCCACAACCAAAATAAAACTCAGTCATCAATACAAAAACCCACCCGATTTTCGCACAGTGCAAATCTGTCCAGTCCCTAACCAAAATATAACTCAGTCATCAACCAAAATTCACCATAATTAAGCACAGTGCAAATCCTTCCAATCCCCGACCAAAATATAACTAAGTAATAAACCCAAAAACCCACATGATTTGAACACAGTGCAAATCCTTCCATTCCCTAACCAAAATATAATTAAATCGTTAACCCTAAAACTCACCAGATTTGAACACAGTGCAAATCTTTCCAGTCCCTAACCAAAATATAACTCAGTCATCAACCCAAAAACCAACCAGATTTGAACACAGTGAAAATTTTGCAAATTCCCGACTAAAATATAACTCAGTCATCAACCCAAAAACCCATCAGATTTTATCACTGTGCAAATCCTGCCAGTCCCCGACCAAAATATAACGCAGTCATCAACCCAAAAACCCACCAGATTTTAGCACAGTGCAAATCCTGCCAATTCCCGACCAAAATATAATTCAGCCATCAACCAAAAAACAAACCAGATTTGAACACAGTGCAAATCTTTTCAGTCCCGAACCAAAATATAATTCAATCGTCAATCCTAAAACCCACCAGATTTAGACACAGTGCAAATCTTTCCAGTCCCTAACCAAAATATAACTCAGTCATCAATTCAAAAACCAACCAGATTTTATCACAGTGCAAATCCTGCCAATCCCCGACTAAAATATAACTCAGTCATCAACCCAAAAACCCACCAGATTTGAACACAGTGCAAATCTTTCCAGTCCCTAATCAAAATATAACTCAGTCATCAACCCAAAACCCAACCAGATTTTAGCACAGTGCAAATCCTACCAATCCCCGACTAAAATATAACTCAGTCATCAAGTCAAAAACCAACCAGATTTGAACACAATGCAAATCTTTTCAGTGCCGAACCAAAATATAAATAAATCGTCAACCCTAAAACCCACCAGATTTAGACACAGTGCAAATCTTTCCAGTCCCTTATCAAAATATAACTCAGTCATCAATTCAAAAACCAACAAGATTTTAGCACAGTGCAAATCCCGCCAATCCTCGACTAAAATATAACTCAGTCATCAACCCAAAAACCAACCTGATTTGAACACAGTGCAAATCTTTTCAGTCCCTAACCAAAATATAATTAAATTGTCAACCCTAAAACCCACCAGATTTAGACACAGTGCAAATCTTTCCAGTCCCTAACCAAAATATAAATCAGTCATCAATTCAAAAACCAACAAGATTTTAGCACAGTGCAAATCCTGCTAATCCCCGACTAAAATATAACTCAGTCATCAACCCAAAAACCAACCTGATTTGAACACAGTGCAAATCTTTTCAGTCCCGAACCAAAATATAATTCAGTCATCAATTCAAAAACAAAACCTACCAGATTTTAGCACAGTGCAAATCCTGCCAATTCCCGACTAAAATATAACTCAGGCATCAACCCAAAAACCAACCTGATTTGAACACAGTGCAAATCTTTCCAGTCCCTAACCAAAATATAACTCAGTCATCAATTCAAAAACCAACCAGATTTTAGCACAGTGCAAATCCTGCTAATCCCCGACTAAAATATAACTCAGTCATCAACCCAAAAACCAACCTGATTTGAACACAGTGCAAATCTTTTCAGTCCCAAACCAAAATATAATTCAGTCATCAATTCAAAAACAAAACCTACCAGATTTTAGCACAGTGCAAATCCTGCCAATTCCCGACTAAAATATAACTCAGGCATCAACCCAAAAACCAACCTGATTTGAACACAGTGCAAATCTTTCCAGTCCCTAACCAAAATATAATTCAGTCATCAATTCAAAAACCAACCAGATTTTAGCACAGTGCAAATCCTGCCAATTCCCGACTAAAATATAACTCAGTCATCAACCCAAAAACCAACCTGATTTGAACACAGTGCAAATCGTTCCATTTTAAATTGGAGCAAGCAAGCTGTACGAGCTAACGGTAATTACGAGCTACCAGATCTACAAGCAAGCTATCTACGTTCATACCGATCATGTTCATACCAATCAATTTATATTACTATTCAAGTGACGTCATTTGCGCAAGCTCTTTTTTAAATTGGAGCAAGCAAGCTGTACGAGCTACCGGTAGTAATTATGAGCTACCAGATCTACAAGCAAGCTACCTACGTTCATATTGATCATACCAATTGATCTATACTACCAGTCAAGTAAGTCATTCCCGCGAGTTTTATTTTAAATTGGAGCAAGCAAGCTGTACGAGCTACCTGTAATTACGAGCTACCAGATCTACAAGCAAGCTATCTACGCTCATACTGATCATACCAATCGATTTATATTACTATTCAAGTGAGGTCATTTGCGCAAGCTCTTTTTTAAATTGGAGCAAGCAAGCTGTACGAGCTACTGGTAATTATGAGCTACCAGAACTCCAAGCAAGCTACCTACGTTCATATTGATCATACCAATTGATCTATACTACCAGTCAAGTGAGTCATTCCCGCGTGTTTTATTTTAAATTGGAGCAAGCAAGCTGTACGAGCTACCAGTAATTATGAGCTACCAGATCTACAAGCAAGCTATCTACGTTCATACCGATCATACCAATCGATTTTTATTACTATTCAAGAGAACAAGCAAGTGTACGAGCTACTGGTAATTTCGAGCTTTTAGAATTACAAGCAAGCTACGTACCTGCATACCTATCCTACCAATCAATCTATACTACCAGTCAAGTGACGTCATTTGCACGAGTTCTATTGCAAATTCGAAAGAACGAGCAAGTGTACGAGCTACTGGTAATTACGAGCTATCCTATTCACAGTTCAACAACGTACACAAAATTACGACCACAAAAAATCGTATCAGAGTAGATGGCTGTGACCGTGAATACATCAAGTCCAGCTCATTCATGTAGAAATTGTACCAATTCCAAAAAGTCTCATTGTATTTATCAATGGCAACGACGGCAAATAAATAAAGAAGATCAAAGAAACGGATGATGACGTCGACCAGTCAGAATACATCCACAACACCTACCAGAACTCAGTAGGAAGTGTAATCGGGCATACGGAAATTGCCGTCAGCCGACGAAAACCTCGACCGGTCAGAATACATCCACAACACCTACCAGAACTCAGTAGGAAGTGTAATCGGGCATACGGAAATTGCCGACGTAATCTTTGAAGGACGAAAACGTCGACCGGTCAGAATACATCCACAACACCTACCAGAACTCAGTAGGAAGTGTAATCGGGCATACGGAAATTGCTGTCGGGGGCAGACACGAGCAACAAAGGGACACAAAATATCTGAAGGACCAAACAAACGGACTAAATCGTCGACCTGTCGGAAAACATCCACAACACCTACCAGAACTCCGTAGGAAGTGTAATCAGGCATACGGAAATTGCCGTCAGAGAATCTGGCGAATGGACTAAAACGACGATTTGTGTGCAATTTGAGTACTAGTAACAGCAACAGCAACAGCAACAGCAACATCAATACCAGCTCAAGCAATACCAAATTGCAGGGACGATTCGGATTCTGATACCAGGAAGCGGCGTTTTCAAGCGGCGTTTCCATTCAACCGGCGTTGCAATCGGCGTTTCTACTCAACCGGTGTTTCCATTATTCAACCGGCGTTTCCAGCACAAAGACGACGACGGCAAAACTTCGTCTCAGAGCAGATGGCTGTAAGTATATTAATTCCAATGCAGACATGTACAATTTACACTTTTTCTAACAAGTCTGATGTTATTTCTTATTGGCTCTCTTGTCTTTGACAACTGTTTGGCTGTTTGGCTGTTTCTGACGACGACGACGACGACGACGACGACGAATTTTCACCATGAAAACAAGAGAAGACAGCGCAAGGTACATCCATTATGAATTGAACGTGTACAATTTCTACTAGTGTGCATTAAGTCAGATCAGAATTACCCAAGGCGTTCTTACAAGCTACCAAAGACAACGAGGACCAAAACATCGACCGGTCGGAAAACATCCACAACACCTACCAGAACTCAGTAGGAAGTGTAATTGGACATACGGAAATTGCTGCCGGGGGCAGACACGAGCAACAAAGGGACGAAATATCTGAATGACCAAGAAACAAACAGACTAAAACGTCCATCGGTCGGAAAACATCCACAACATCTACCAGAACTTTGTAGGAAGTGTAATCGGGCATACGGAAATTGCCGACGTAATCTTTGAAAGACGAAAACGTCTACCGGTCAGAATACATCCACAACACCTACCAGAACTCAGTAGGAAGTGTAATTGGGCATACGGAAATTGTGTTTGATCAATCTGTTGACGATGCACATCAGAGTAGATGGCTGTAAGTACATCATGTCCGACTCATTCATGTACAAATTGTACCAATTGTAACAAGTCCTATTGTATTTCTCACCTACTACTCTCTCATCTACAGCGCAAGGTACATTCATTCTGAATTGA
This sequence comes from Pseudo-nitzschia multiseries, assembly GCA_037355745.1. Taxonomy (NCBI): domain Eukaryota; phylum Bacillariophyta; class Bacillariophyceae; order Bacillariales; family Bacillariaceae; genus Pseudo-nitzschia; species Pseudo-nitzschia multiseries. The sequence continues at coordinate 11,007,567 of CM074782.1, read as the reverse complement.
GCTCGTACAATTTCTACCGGTGTGCATCAAGTCAGATCAGAATTATTCAAGGCGAATTGGCGTATTCAAGCGGCGTTTCCATTCAACCGGCATTGCAATCGGCGTTTCTATTTAACAAACACGACGACGGCAAAATATTGTCTCAGAGTAGATGTCTGTAAGTATATTAATTCCAACGCAGACATGTACAATTTACACTTTTTCTAACAAGTCTGATTTTATTTCTTATTGGCTCTCTTGTCTTTGACAACTGTTTGGCTGTTTCTGACAACGACGACGACGAATTTTCACCATGAAAACAAGAGAAGACAGCGCAAGGTACATCCATTCTGAACTGAACACGTACAATTTCTACAAGTGTGCATTAAGTCAGATCCGAATTACCCAAGGCGTTTTGATAATACCAATTCTACAACTAGCCTTCAAGCAGCGTTTCAAGCAGCGTTTCAACCGGCGTTTTAAGCAGCGTTTCAACCGGCGTTTTTCAAGTGGCGTTTTTCAAGTGGCGTTTCCATTCAAGCGGCGTATTGAAGCGGCGGACGACAATCGGACAACGGGACAGACGATAGCGACAAAGATTCAAGAAAAAGCAGCAGCTCAAGTGAAAGCAGTTTGAGTGACGACAACAGCAGTGACGGTGACGACGGCAACCGGTGTTTCAACCGGCGTTTTCAAGCACAAGTGGCGTTTCAATCAACGTTTTCAACCGGTTGTTCAAAGCGGCATTTTCAACCGGCGTTTCCAAGGGCAAGCGGTGTTTCAACTGGCGTTTCAACCGGCTTTTCAACCGGCCTTTTCAACAGGCGTTGCAACTGGCCTTTCCATTCAACAAGCCTTTCCAAGCACAAGCAACATTTCAACCGGCGTTTCAACCGGCGTTTTCAAGTGCAAGCGAGGATACACTTCTGATACCAGGTACAGTTTTTGAATTTTGTGAAGTGCATTGGGTTGTAGCATGGAAGTAGTAGTGTTCTTGGAGTATGCAAATTTGCAGACAAATCAACAGCCATAGTAAGATGTCATTACCATCCTTCACCTTCTTCAAGGGGAGGATAGAATGTCGCTTTTTGGAGACAAAGCCCACTTGTACATTGTGCGTGCAAAAATCTGCTTTGCAGATCGTTTCACAGTGGTGTACTTTAAGGTGCTGAGGCTTTCTCCATAAGTATAATCTGAAATGGTACTGTTGTCTTGCAATGATGAATTCAATCTTGAATTTTAAGCTTGTTGCATTACAAGTGGCATTAATTACAGTTTGCTGAATAATACATGGTGTGCACACTTGACTATAGTCTTGTGGGTAAGACACATCCTCTGTCAGCAATTATGTATTCTTGATGTCATTGGAATAATATGAGCTTACACTCAAGCATTGTTTTCCTCAAGCCAACTCTTTGGAATCTGAATGGTGAAAAACAATGATTAACTGTTTTCAGTGTCTCTAATTTTTGTTTGTTTGTTGAAATCTCATATTGGCAACCAACGTTTCAACCAACCAGCATTCAACCGGTGTCTTCATCATCATGAGTGAGAAAGCAAAAAAGTTGGAAATCAAGAAAGTGTTGGGTCTGGAAGAGATTGTTGTTCCTTTGTTGTACATGAATGAAAGAATAAGCAAGGAGAAGTCATTTGAAATGTTGAACACAGCCAAACCAAGTGCTGCAAAAGGAAATCATTATGTTTCAGGACTGGTGTACTCTACACATCAAATGCCAACACCAAACACCAACAATGGATGGACTTATGTTGTCAGACGTCCGACAAAAAAGGAACGATTGAATAGGATGGCAAAATACTCTCATGTTATCTCAACACCAGTACAAAAACAAGAGTACAACTTTGCTAACGGAAAAATCTATGTTGACTATCTAAAGACTAATCTGTCAGATGACATTAAGAACAACCTATCAAAAATTCTCAATTCACATACAGAAGTTAGAACGAAATTGGGTGAGACAGGAAAAATGGTAGCTTTTGGTTCAAGATTTGATTGTGTCTCAGCTTCAACAACTTATTATGGGGCTAAACATGAAGATTTGGCCAGCGTTCAAAGCACTGTGAGGAATTTCATTGTTCCTTTCCATGATGTGTTGGAACAAAGTATGTGCAATGAATTGCTTCAGCCTGTGATGAAGCACTTAAAAAGGAAAGAAAATACTCTTTGTTTCCAAAACAAATCATATTTGCCAACATTTGCTTGTGCTACGAATTTGACCAATGCTATTCACACTGATAAGCAAGACACTACACGTTCATTTGCTTTGTTCCTTTCAAGCAATCCTAAACAACCCTTGCCAACAACATGGTTTCTTTTTCCTTTTTTTGGTCTGTCAATTGAGTTAAAGGGTACAGTGCTAATAACTTGGGAAGCTTTTTCTATGCCTCATGCGTCATGTACAGTTTTGGCTACATCTGAGAATTGTTTCTCTAGCCAGCATGAAGCTTCTGTTGTTTCGGCTGTTGGTTTTGGCAATAGGCGGGTTCAAGGTGCAATTTCAATGAAGATGAGTTTAGAAAAAAAAGGGCGCAACAAAAACATTGAAGTTGGGGACAAAGTTAATGTGAGCCTGTCCTTTCAAAAACTATCAGAAATGAAGAGTTCAACAATGGGTTCTAGTTATCAATGGTGTTCCAGCAAAGATTGCAGTACCAATGTTAGGCCTAAAAAGAGGAGCCATAGAATTGCTATTGTGCAGTCCCTGTGTGCTGAAGAACAATCAGTTAGAGTGAAGTTCTGTGGAAAATTACACAGGTCGTTGGGAATTCAAGAGGTTCCAATGTATGATGTTAGTTTACGAATGAAATGTAATAAAATTAATTAATATTTTATACCCATATTATCTTGCAATAACTCAGTCATCAACCCAAAAACCCACCAGATTTGAGCACAGTGCAAATCCTGCCAATCCCCAACCAAAATAGAGTTAGATATTATGTATCCAGTTCAGACAGCGATAGTTCTGACAGCAGTTCCGATTGAGTAGCAAGGGTGAATGTAACGACTAACTTTAAATTATTGTTTAATATTACTATAGAGGGTTAGCTCTAAGTACAGTTTTGCGAGATACATACGCGCTCATAATATAACAGCCTTCGTATTTCGGATTCGAACAGCTATGTAATACTAATGGATTGAACAATAGAGTATCTCCCGACCTCAATGGAACTTTCACTCCATACATGGGGAAGACAAAATAATAAATCACCTCGTCATCACTTACATGTTTTGGAGCAATAACTGTCAGCCTTGTATAGAACATGTCGGCATCTGTATGGCATTTTGAGTGATAATCCTTTCCAATAGAAAAGGCCGTTGCGTGATGGCCGATTGCATTTAGCGTTGTACGATTAACAACCTCATTCATCACAGTTGTTTCAAGGTTGACAAATTTGGACATTGGAGTTAAACTAAGCTGCATTTCCTTCACAATGTGTAGGGCTTTCTGTTCAAGGTTGTCTTTTGTTGTCGAGTCCACATTGTTTTTGAAAACTTACACACCATTTCCTGATTTCAATCGATTTGGTCTCATCCCAATAATAGCATATCCGCTGTTTACACTGTCACATTTGGTTCCTCGACCTATTTTGGGTTTAGATTGAACAATTTCCGCAGCAAATGTTCTTGTAATTTCTATATTTTTGGGAGTACCCAAGCGTCGTTTTGCGATTTGTGTGGAAGCTTTAGCAAAGATTCTCAATGATGGTTCTGATTCGGCGAACGCTAGAACAAACTTCTTGACGGTACTATCCAATGTCTTGAAACTGTCACTAGACACAGCCTGTGCCAAAAAATATTTCTTCTCTCCAACTGTTGTCCAACCCCAATTTGTTTCCATGAATTTTCCTTTAAACCCATTTTTGTTTACTGTTTTCAATGCTATTTGCTCCACATGTTGGAAAATTGTGTTTGGATCTCAACGCCGATTCCTGTCCCCTTCTGCTGTCTTGTTAGGTTTTATTGGAGACAATTGATTGTAAGTTGGGTGGATTGTTGACAATGACGGTGCTGCGTTTTTGAGAAAATTTGAAGTCATTTTCTATCTCTCAGTCTTCCCGCGTTTCCTCTTGGATTTTTGCTTGATTGCTTTTGCTGGCAACTGCTTTGTTGTTGATTTGAATCCCATTGTTGTTGGATCGATTGGTGTTCGGATCGATTGGTGTTGCTGTTGTCGATCGATTCGTGTTGGATCGATTCGTGTTGGATCGATTGGTGCCAACGATTCGTTGCCGCTTGCCGGTGGAGGAGGAGCGATTCGATGCCAATGATTCGTTGCTGCTTGCCGGTGGAGGAGTAGGAGGAGCGATTCGATGCCAATGATTCGTTGCTGCTTGCCGGTGGAGGAGTAGGAGGAGCGATTCAATGCCAACGATTCGTTGACGCTTGCTGCTTGCCGGTGGAGGAGTAGGAGGAGCGATTCAATGCCAATGTTTTGTTGCCGCTTGCCGGTGGAGGAGTAGGAGAAGCGTTTCGCTGATTCGTTGCCGCTTGCCGGTGGAGGAGGAGCGTTTCGCTGATTCGTTGCCGTGCGCCGCTGATTTGTTGCCGAGCTATCGTTGCCGCTTGCTGCTGCTGCTCTCGCTGCCGCTTGCTGCTGTTGCTTTCGCTGCTGCCGCTTGCTGCTGTTGCTTTCGCTGCTGCCGCTTGCTGCTGTTGCTCTCGCTGATGCCGCTTGGGACTGTTGCTCTCGCTGGATCGTTTCGCTGATTCGTTGCCGTGCGCCGCTGATTTGTTGCCGAGCTATCGCTCCTGCTTGCCGCTGTTGGTCTCTCCGCCGCTTGCTGCTGTTGCTCTCGCTGCCGCTTGCTGCTGTTGCTTTCGCTGCTGTTGAGTTCGCTGCTGTTCCTTTCGCTGCTGTTGCTCTCGCTGATGCCGCTTTCTGCCGTTGCTCTCGCTGATGCCGGTTTCTGCCGTTGCTCTCGCTGCTGCCGCTTGCGACTGTTGCTCTCGCTGCCGCTTGCCGCTGTTGCTCTCGCTGCCGCTTGCCGATGTTGCTTTCGCTGCTGTTGCTTTCGCTGCTGTTGCTTTCGCTGCTGTTGCTTTTGCTGCTGTTGATTTCGCTGCTGTTGCTCTCGCTGATGCCGCTTGCTGCCGTTGCTCTCGCTGCTGCCGCTTGCGACTGTTGCTCTCGCTGCTGCCGCTTGCGACTGTTGCTCTCGCTGCCGCTTGCCGCTGTTGCTCTCGCTGCTGCCGCTTGCGACTGTTGCTCTCGCCGTTGCTCTTGCTTTGCAATTCAATCGTTCCCGGTTGCTGTTGTTGCTAGCTGCGGTTCGACTAGTTGTTGCCGTTGTTGACGCTCCTATTCGAATATATGATATGATAATTGAACAAGAAAATGGGTGAGTATCTATTGATGTACTACATAGAGTAAATAATAACAACAGAATAATATAGTGTACATGCCGATCGTAATTATCACCAACCGGAAAATTCCCCGCACCTACAGGGAAGAAAACACCGCACCTTGATTCGTTGATTCTGATCCGTTGCTGACGATTCGATGGTTGCTGCTTCCGGTCCGTTGATTTGGTCCTATGGAAATAAGAAGAAAAACAGAGAGGAAATACATTATCAGTAATGCCGTTGAAGTGGAAAACCAATCGCCATACCCGTTGCCATTGCCTATTTTCTCACCTCAAGGATTCCGATCCGTTGATTCCGATCCGATCCGTTTGTTTCGATTCGTTGCTTCCGATCCGGTCCTATGAAAGTAAGGAGAAAAACAGAGAGGAAATACATTATCAGTAATGCCGGTGGAGTGGAACACCAATCAATTGCAGTTAAAGTTGCCGTTGCAGAAGCCGATGCCTATCTCTCTCATTCTTACCTTTGCTTGTTAACGTTGTTGCCGAGAGGTTGTTGCCGATTCTTTGCCGATTCCTTCTCTTTTGTCGTTGTTCTTGCTGCTGCCGGATGGTTGCTTCCGATTCGATGGTTGCACAGCCTTCTTACTCCTCTGTCACAAAAAACAGTACCTCGTGCCTGTTGATATAGAAGCAATGGATAGAGATTTATTGCTTTCAAGACATATATGTTTGGGGGCCAAGTCAAACAATATCTATCAGCAAACCACCTCTTGTCCAATGCGAGCTAATTCTTTTTCCAGTACAAGGCTGTTATTTCAGACTAAAATATAAGAGCACGGATAACCTGCCGAATACTGATAAAGAAGTATAAGATGGAATCCCACGTTCACCGACGGAGTGCCAAATAGCAACTCTACTCAAATAAGTTGGATGTCAGAAGGATGATTATGAAGTGATTTTTTTTTGTTGCGAGATAGAAAAAGTGATTTTTTTGTCTGTCTCAAGGTAAGAAAAGATTATTACTGTTTGTGTGGGAGGAGTTTTTTTTTCGGGAGGTAGAAAAAAATCATCGATCGAAGTACGGTAGAGGATACTTCAATCTTCTAAAAACTACAGTAGGAAGGAATCTACTTAAGTTAAAGTATGGAGTCTTTTTCGTACGTACAACATTCTTTTTCGAACGTACATGATTCTTTTTCGAACGCCGTACGTACGAGATTCTTTTTCAAACGTCGTACGTACGAGATTCTTTTTCGAACGTACATACATACGAACCGTACATACGAGATTCTTCGTACGTACGAGATTGTTCGTACCGTACTCGTACGTGGGTTTTTGGGTTCATGACTGAATTATATTCTGGTTAGGGACTGGAAAGATTTGCACTGTGTTTAAATCTGGTGGGTTTTTGGGTTAGTGACTGAGTTATATTTTGGTTTAGGATTGGCAGGATTTGCATTGTCTTCAAATCTGGTGGGGTTTTGGGTTGATAAATGCGTTATTTATTGGTTAGGGACTGGAAAGATTTGCACTGTGTTCAAATCTGGTGGGTTTTTGGGTTCATGACTGAGTTATATTTTGGTCGGGGACTGGCAGGATTTGCACTATGTTCAAATCTGGTGGGTTTTAGGGTTGATGACTGAATTATATTTTGGTTAGGGACTGGAAAGATCTGCACTGTGTTCAAATCTGGTGGGTTTTTGGATTGATGACTGAGTTATATTTTAGTCGGGGATTGACAGGATTTGCACTGTGTTCAAATCTGATATGTTTTAGGGTTGAGGATTGAGTTATATTTTGGTCGGGGATTGGAAAGATTTGCACTGGCTTCAAATCTGTTCAATTTTTGAACTGATGACTGAGTTACTTTTTAGTCAGGGATTGAAATAATTTGCACTGTGCTCAAATCTCGTGGGTTTTTCAGCTGTTGGGAGACACAAAACATAAGAATACTGATCTACAAAGAAGAAAAGACGAAAACAAGCACATAACTTCACAGTACCCGACAGGAACAAACCATCATGAAAAGCAATATACCTCCCATGGATTTGGATGATCAGGAAATCAATGACAATGCCAATACAACTGTGGGTACAGAGAAGACACTAGAAGGAAAAACAGAGTCAAAAACAATTTCTGTCATGCTAGAAGCAGCAATCGATACAGCACCCGACAGGAACAACCCTATCATGAACAGCAATTTATCGCCCGCCAACGCAACAAGCGATACAGCACCCGACAGGAAAAATCCCATCATGAACAGCAATTTATCGAACACCAACAATCCTGCTTTGACGACACTAACTCCCATGGATTTAGAGGGTAAAGAAAGTAATGACAATGCCAATATAACTGTGGGTACGGAGAAGACACTTGAAAGAAAAATGGAGTCAAAAACAATTTCTGTCATGGTAGAAACAGCAATCGATGACAATGGTAATGCCAATGTGAATGTCGGCATTGTTAAGGAAACAAATTTAGAAAATATTGGACAGGACACGGTGAATTACAAAACGGTTGCAGGGACAGAGACGACAACAATTTCTGGTAATGACGCAACAGCAACAACAACAGAAATTGATGTGACGACAAATGAGACAACTTCACCGGACGATCATCAGATTGTTAAAAGGATGTCAGATAATCAAGAGACAAAGAATAAAGGAAAGCCAATCGGTTCAAAGAAAAAAAATGATCCTCTATCAAAATACAACAAACCCAATAAAGAAAGTGTGTCGTAACAAACAAACGCAAATGCAATCGGTCCTACGATCGATTGATTTAGTGAGTAAGATCATTGTTACAGTTCATTCGGCCTTAGCGGACGACAGGTTAATTACTCATCGTATCACCGAATCATCGTGTCGATTATACGGCATATTACCGTGTAATTCTTAGCACACAAAACACATGCAATCCACCTTCAATCGGTCTTTCGTGTTACCGTATAATTCACCGTGATATTCTCATTGGAATATCACAGTATTTGTACCTTATTGTGTAGAATTAGTACTAGGTTGTACATAGGTTTTAGGGCATGATAGTGTTTTAGAGTTGTTAATTCTTCGAAGAGTGAGCTGTTGGGAAAATTCCCGCTAAGAGGGAATCCACATAAAAGCACCGACGATTATTCACTCATCAGGTTAATAACCTTACGAATAAGGTTATTTCCTTCTTTATGACTTTTCGTACGATATGCCCGCAAAAGACGTATGAATACGCCTTTACACGGTGAATTCTTTTCAGTCCCCTTCAGTCGTAAATCCTCCAACCGTTAAGCGGCTGGATTCTATGACTTAACCTATTCATCGTGAGTCGTTGTCGTGTTGAATACCAAACTGTATCCAGTCTACCATCAGAGGCCCTATCAAAAGAAATGGGGCGGCGTTTTTGCCTTTCATTCTGGCTTGTATCATGGCATTTTGCCCTGATCCTTGCCGGTTTGATATATTATTTCATGGATCAAATTATCAATTTTCGAAATGCTCATTGCAGATCGGCTTATTCCATGATCAAACAAATCAACTTGTTACTTCAATCGAACGATCGATCGAACATTCCATCGAATGATTGATTTTTTTACTTTACCACATGCAACGAGAACAATGTTCTCTGAAAACAGCGCCACTCATTAGCTTTGTAAACAAATCAGCAATATTTGTTGAACCTGGTTCCTTTGCAACTCTGATAATTCCTGCTGCAATAGATTCACGCGCTTTGTGGTATGCAATGCTGTTGTGCTTCTTCTTACATGGGCTTTCAGGTCGTGTAACATTTGTGACAACTGAATCATTATCACAATACACATTTGTGCTCCCATCAATTGGAACACCCATCATTCTCAACTTGTACCTTAGACCTTCAACCAATTCGATTGCAATTTTCAAAGCAATGATTTCAGATCCAAAAGTTGATGTCTCAACTGTTGTTTGTCTTTTGGAAAACCAAATGATCGGTGCATTATTAATGAAGATAATGACACCAGTATGAGACCTTCTCGTCGCCTTGCATCCGGCATGGTCGGCGTCAACAAAACAGCTCATTGTTACATGCTTTCCCAAGGCTTCAGGCATATCTTTTGGTATTACTTCAGCGGCACCAGGATAAAATTCAGACCAGTCACATTTTTGAAATTTACTTTCATCAACACTTGGTACAGTATCATCAAAAACCAGTTTTGACCTGTTGTACTTTTTCAAATATGCAAATATATGAAACAACTGATTCAAATGCCCGATCCTTGCCTGTGCCAAATACCTTGACATCAGTGATACTGGCATTACTATGTCAAGTCTTCCTAGTTCACAAATCCACCTGAGAACCCCAATTAAACCTTGATAGTAATTTTGCAATTCAGGATTCAATTCTTCTGATATATCAATTTCCGGTCGATAATCATGTGACAGTGGACTGGATGCTGATTTTGGTAGATACTTGTAGCCATATTTTTCAGTTCCTAACTCTTGTTCGACTGCTGCAACAGCTTTCGCTGTGTACTTAGTGCTTGATAATGACCATCTTGGCTTTGAATCACCTTCAAAGTAGAATTTCCCAATATCAGCTCCCAAATATAGAGTTGGCTCTTCAATCGTATCATCCTTCAATTTGAACTTTCGTTCAATGTTTTCAAGCTGGAGCTTTGGATCTTCGCCAGAACATAGGATATCATCTACGTATGCAATGAGCATTGCCCAGTATCTGGATCCATCTTTCCTGGTTTCAATCCTTAAGTGCACATCCGGATCTGCCTTACAAGGTGAATATCCAAGATCTCTCAAATGCTGGGTGAGGTATGACCTGAAAGATGCACCAGCAACCGGCAGTCCATATAATGCGCGGACAATCTTGCAAGGTCTTCCTGCAAGGTGAGGTGGAAAACCATCTTCTTCTCTCACTTTTAGAAAGTATTTCTCTTTAATTGGGGCTGTCAAATACGCATTTTGAATATCTGCTGAGAGAACCTTCAAATCATTCAGCGCTGCCAGCAGAAAGAATATTCTTACTGAGTCTCGACTGGGAACCGATGAATAAGTATTTTCTTTGGCCACTGCAGGGACTTTGTGACCGTCCCCTACCAATCTGGCCTTCCTTGTTAGGGACCCAAGCTTGATGTCAAAAATCATGTGGGTTGTTATCTGTTTATGGCCAACTGGAATAACATCATCATCAGAAAATTCAAACGCTGCCATATTATTTGTCATTTCCTTATGAATTGCTCTTTCCCAGTGGTCGGTCCCTGTTTTCTTATCAATAGCCAGCGCTTGTTTGATTGAATGTGGCAATTCAACTCCATATTTGTGAGTCTTCAACCAATACTTTGCTGTTTTGGCCGCTTTAAGGATTCGATCCTTCCTCCTCAAAATTTTGTGCACCCACCATCTGAAAGCTGGTGATTTTTCAAGGTTATTGTTAATAGCATATTCAGCCAATTGCACTGGAAATGACTCTTTCACATCACTTAGCTTACACCAAGATTCAGTGCCATCTTTCCAACTGGCTAAAATTCTCCAACCTCTAGTTGTAGGTTTATGGGTTTTCCTGCCATTTTTTGCTATGGTCGTGGCTTCATCATCAGTTAGTGCAGTGTTGTCGCATTCATGGTCAATGAGCTCATCTAGTAGAGTGAACATCCTCCCGTCATCATCAACAGAGCTGTATAGGCTTTCTGCAACAATATTTGCCGTGTATTCCTCCATGGTGCCATCAGGTAGTTGCAATTTATACAGCCTCGTGTCTAGTATGGGATTCTCATTTCTGATTCCTATTGGTCTGTTTTGCAAGTCGCGAACCCTGTCCTTGACAACGCACCTGAGTCTTTCATCACCTCTTTCAATGATCACTTCATTTCCCAGATATTCATCTGGTTCATCAACATCTTCTACCGATGCTTCTGGCTCAGCCATTTCAAGTTTCATATCCGGTGTTTTTACTGGTTGATTCTCAAATAGCTCTATTTGGGGCTCTGGGTAGTTTTCCTGGAAGAATGATGCGCTGTCCTTGACTTCATCTCCAATCTTGGATTCAATTGATTTGTCAATGGCTTCCATTCTTCTGAGGATATCTCTGTCCCGCCATTCAAATTCCTTGACGGGTCTTATTGAATTTGTAGATATTGGTATTGCTGATTCGGTCAGGAGCCAAAAACAATCCCCCCCACCTACCCTATTTCCACAGGGACCCAACCATCGCGCCAGCCTTTCAACACCTCGGGTGGAAGAATCACCTTTTTCATAATAAAACACAAAATCATACCATTCTGATGAAGTATATAATGTAATATCGGGCCTATAGCCATGGACCAATTCAAATGGAGTTCGCCCCATTGAAGAAGGGTTGTTTGATGCTGTTCTCTGCCTTATGTTTGCACATAGTTCACCACAAAATGACCATAATCTTCTCGGTGACTTCTTCTTTGCAGACTTGGTTGTGATTGCACTACCAAGATGACCAATTGCTTGTTCTGCTCGATTTTGGAATGGGCAATGTGGCTGGATAAATGTCTGATGGATATGGTTGCGCTTTACAATTGAATTCCAGTGGGTCTTGTAGGTTCTTGGGGATCCTTGTTCTGGCGCACCATCAGAAATCAAATGCTCTGGAATTCCAATTTCATGAATAAATGTCTTCAGTCCTTGGTGGGCTTGTGATTTGTCCTGTATTGGTATAAATACTTCAAACCCATTTCCATTTGTAAAGATCTGTGCACATTTTTCTTGCCTCATAATACTCGTGGTTCTTGCATGCCATGTATCAGTGTACCAGGTTCCTTGTGCGACTCTCTTGTTCCTGAAGCGCTGAGTAGGCAGCCGCTTCATCAATGGTGATTGCAAATTCCTGAGTGCCTTCTGTGTTGTGACTTTCAATGTCTGCTCAGCTTTCTTAAAACTAATGTTCCAAGTTTTGGCTAGGCGTTCACAGTCAACTTTGTTTGGACCTTCAATTGTTATCACTGATGGCCCCCATTGATTTCTTCTATCAAGAGACCTTCTCTCAAGTGTATTGTCAATTTCTTGCAAGCTAGGGGCCTGTTTTGATTCTGCTTCAGGAGCTTCCATAAAGTCAAATTCTGTATCATCAAACAAAAATTGGTCTACCCTTCGCGCGCTTGAAATATTCCTTACTGAAGAAATCCGATGAGCAATATTTCCATCTGTTGCAATCTGGCATTCAGTTAGCATTCTCCTTGTGGATACTTGATGAACCCTCATCAGTTTGCATTGCTGCATGACACTTGGATGCCGTTCTTTTCCTAAGCTGGTCTTGGGAAGTTTATTTGTAACATTACTAGCAGGTTCTGTTACAACAGAACTTTCCTCCATTGCTTGGTCCTCTTCGGTTGACATAGCTTGAAGGCTGAATTGGTCCCCTGAAATTGGATCTCCATTGTCAATGGCTAGCTCGGCCATCCTGAACTTCAGTGAATGTGGATCCCAGGGGGTATCGTTTGTTGCTATCAAATGTTGACATTCATCAAGTTCCATTCTTGTGGGCTTTCTTGTGGGGAAATATGAGATCACATTCCTCATACTCAGTTTGATAAAAACTTTCTTCGGATCATCATCCTCCAGTGGAGTTTGAATTGTAATTCCATGCTTGGATCTTGGATCAAATTGGCGAGGTGTCTCTTCAACAGAGTTGAAATTGCAGTCCCTCACTTGATTTGGGCATATCAAGCTGTTTTTCAATTTGTCCCCAAAGTACAGTGCTTGATGGAACACTATGATATATACTTGGCCTGATGTTGGATTCGTCCATGCAGTCGCACAGCTTCCAATGGGGATTTTCTTGATGGGCTTGTATTCTTCAGAAAAAGGTGCAACATCAACGTGTGTTGTGATTTGATCAGGATTCAGCAATACCATATTGCTTCCTGCTGCGGTAGTATCTGCATGTGAGTCTAACTCACAATATCCTTCTTCATTTTCCCCATCATCAAAACCTACAGGGACATTCATCTGGTATAATGACCGGCTCACCATTTTTAACAATTTGTGTTCTAGTGATAGTGTCCGGTTATTATGTCATTTCTTAGATTTTGATCCAAAACTGTCACCCGCGCCTTCATTTTCAGTTTCTTTCTTTTTGGTCTCAGCAGCCTTGAGATTTCTTTTCTTTTTAGCCTGTCTCATCTGGTAAAGCTCCTGGCGCTGTTCTTTTGACATTGTTTTATAAACACTTGTTGGGTAAGGCTTGCACTCAACTTTTCCTGTAAAAGTTCCAGTTGTCTTTTGCTTTTTGTTGCTGGTTGTGCCCATAGAATACAAACTTCTGGAACCTCTTTTACTCTTCCCTGTTTAGAAAAAGTGTGTCGTAACAAACAAACGCAAACGATCTTATGATCTATTGATTTAGTGAGCAAGAGTAATCATTGTTACAGTTCATTCGGCCTTGTCGATGCCGATCGACAGGTTAATTAATCATCGTCAAATTACCGTCGTCATCGTGTAATTTCCATCGTACAAGCAACACATGTAATTCTTAAGACACAAAACACACGCAAACCATCTTTGATCGGTCTTTCTTTGTATCGTATTACCGTGTAATTCACCGTGATATTCTCATTGGAATATCACAGTATTTGTACCTTATTACGTAGAATTAGTACTAGGTTGTACATAGATTTTAGGGCTTGATAGTGTTTTAGAGTTGTTAATTCTTCGAAGAGTGAGCTGATGGGGAAATTTGGTAAAGAGACAAACCACATGGAAACGCCGACGATTATTCACTCAAGTTAAATAACCTTACGAATAAGGTTATTTGCCCTTATGACTTTTCGTACAGTACGCGTTACACGGTGAATTCTTTTCAGTCCCCTTCAGTCATAAATCCTCCAACCGTTAAGCGGCTGGATTCTATGGCTTAATATGTTCATCGTGAGTTGAATACCAAACTGTATCCAGTCTACCATCAGAGGCCCTATCAAAAAAAATGGGGCGGCGTTTTGCCTTTCATTCTGGCTTATATCATGGCATTTTGCCCTGATCCTTGCCAGTTTGATATATTGTATTCATGGATCAAATTATCCATCTTCGAAATGCTCATTGCAGATCGAACATAAAATCAACTTGTTACTTCAATCGAACAATCGATCGAACATTCCATTGAATGATTGATTCTTTACTTTACCACATGCAACGAGAACAATGTTCCCGGAAAACAGCGCCACTCATTAGCTTTGTAAACAAATCAGCAATATTTGTTGAACCTGGTTCCTTTGCAACTCTGATAATTCCTGCTGCAATAGATTCACGCGCTTTGTGGTATGCAATGCTGTTGTGCTTCTTCTTACATGGGCTTTCAGGTCGTGTAACATTTGTGACAACTGAATCATTATCACAATACACATTTGTGCTCCCATCAATTGGAACACCCATCATTCTCAACTTGTACCTTAAACCTTCAACCAATTCGATTGCAATTTTCAAAGCAATGATTTCAGATCCAAAAGTTGATGTCTCAACTGTTGTTTGTCTTTTGGAAAACCAAATGATCGGTGCATTATTAATGAAGATAATAACACCAGTATGAGATCTCCTTGTTGCCTTGCATCCGGCATGATCAGCATCGACAAAACAGCTCATCGTCACGTGTTTTCCCAAAGCTTCAGGCATATCTGTCGGTATGACTTCAGCAGCACCAGGATAAAATTCAGACCAGTCACATTTTTGAAATTTACTTTCATCAACACTTGGTACAGTATCATCAAAAACCAGTTTTGACCTGTTGTACTTTTTCAAATATGCAAATATATGAAACAACTGATTCAAATGCCCAATCCTTGCCTGTGCCAAATACCTTGACATCAGTGATACTGGCATTACTATGTCGAGTCTTCCTAGTTCACAAATCCACCTGAGAACTCCAATTAAACCTTGATAGTAATTTTGCAATTCAGGGTTCAATTCTTCTGATATATCAATTTCCGGTCGGTAATCATGTGACAGTGGACTGGATGCTGATTTTGGTAGATACTTGTAGCCATATTTTTCAGTTCCTAACTCTTGTTCGACTGCTGCAACAGCTTTCGCTGTGTACTTAGTGCTTGATAATGACCATCTTGGCTTTGAATCACCTTCAAAGTAGAATTTCCCTATATCAGCTCCCAAATATAGAGTTGGCTCTTCAATCGTATCATCCTTCAATTTGAACTTTCGTTCAATGTTTTCAAGCTGGAACTTTGGATCTTCGCCAGAACATAGGATATCATCTACATATGCAATGAGCATTGCCCAGTATCTGGATCCATCTTTCCTGGTTTCAATTCTTAAGTGCACATCCGGATCTGCCTTGCACGGTGAGTATCCAAGATCTCTCAAATGCTGGGTGAGGTATGACCTGAAAGATGCACCAGCAACCGGCAGTCCATACAATGCGCGGACAATCTTGCAAGGTCTTCCTGCAAGGTGAGGTGGAAAACCATCTTCTTCTCTCACTTTTAGGAAGTATTTCTCTTTAATCGGGGCTGTCAAATATACATTTTGAATATCAGCTGAGAGAACCTTCAAATCATTCAGCGCTGCCAGCAGAAAGAATATTCTTACTGAGTCTCGACTGGGAACCGATGAATAAGTATTTTCTTTTGCCACTGCAGGGACTTTGTGACCGTCCCCTACCAATCTGGCCTTCCTTGTTAGGGACCCAAGCTTGATGTCAAAAATCATGTGGGTTGTTATCTGTTTATGGCCAACTGGAATAACATCATCATCAGAAAATTCAAACGCTGCCATATTATTTGTCATTTCCTTATGAATTGCTCTTTCCCAGTGGTCAGTCCCTGTTTTCTTATCAATAGCCAGCGCTTGTTTGATTGAATGTGGCAATTCAACTCCATATTTGTGAGTCTTCAACCAATACTTTGCTGTTTTGGCCGCTTTAAGGATTCGATCCTTCCTCCTCAAAATTTTGTGCACCCACCATCTGAAAGCTGGTGATTTTTCAAGGTTATTGTTAATAGCATATTCAGCCAATTGCACTGGAAATGACTCTTTCACATCACTTAGCTTACACCAAGATTCAGTGCCATCTTTCCAACTGGCTAAAATTCTCCAACCTCTAGTTGTAGGTTTATGGGTTTTCCTGCCATTTTTTGCTATGGTCGTGGCTTCATCATCAGTTAGTGCAGTGTTGTCGCATTCATGGTCAATGAGCTCATCTAGTAGAGTGAACATCCTCCCGTCATCATCAACAGAGCTGTATAGGCTTTCTGCAACAATATTTGCCGTGTATTCCTCCATGGTGCCATCAGGTAGTTGCAATTTATACAGCCTCGTGTCTAGTATGGGATTCTCATTTCTGATTCCTATTGGTCTGTTTTGCAAGTCGCGAACCCTGTCCTTGACAACGCACCTGAGTCTTTCATCACCTCTTTCAATGATCACTTCATTTCCCAGATATTCATCTGGTTCATCAACATCTTCTACCGATGCTTCTGGCTCAGCCATTTCAAGTTTCATTTCCAGTGTTTGTACTGGTTGATTCTCAAATAGCTCTATTTGGGGCTCTGGGTAGTTTTCCTGGAAGAATGATGCGCTGTCCTTGACTTCATCTCCAATCTTGGATTCAATTGATTTGTCAATGGCTTCCATTCTTCTGAGGATATCTCTGTCCCGCCATTCAAATTCCTTGACGGGTCTTATTGAATTTGTAGATATTGGTATTGCTGATTCGGTCAGGAGCCAAAAACAATCCCCCCCACCTACCCTATTCCCACAGGGACCCAACCATCGCGCCAATCTTTCGACGCCTCGGGTGGAAGAATCACCTTTATCATAATAAAACACAAAATCATACCATTCTGATGAAGTGTATAATGTAATATCGGGCCTATAGCCATGGACCAATTCAAATGGAGTTCGCCCCATTGAAGAAGGGTTGTTTGATGCTGTTCTCTGCCTTATGTTTGCACATAGTTCACCACAAAATGACCATAATCTTCTCGGTGACTTCTTCTTTGCAGACTTGTTTGTGATTGCGCTACCAAGATGACCAATTGCTTGTTCTGCTCGATTTTGGAATGGGCAATGTGGCTGGATGAATGTCTGATGGATATGGTTGCGCTTTACAATTGAATTCCAGTGTGTTTTGTAGGTTCTTGGGGATCCTTGTTCTGGCGCACCATCAGAAATCAAATGCTCTGGAATTCCAATTTCATGAATAAATGTCTTCAGTCCTTGGTGGGCTTGTGATTTGTCCTGTATTGGTATAAATACTTCAAACCCATTTCCATTTGTAAAGATCTGTGCGCATTTTTCTTGCCTCATAATACTCGTGGTTCTTGCATGCCAGGTATCAGTGTACCAGGTTCCTTGTGCGACTCTCTTGTTCCTGAAGCGCTGAGTAGGAAGTCGCTTCATCAATGGTGATTGCAAATTCCTGAGTGCCTTCTGCGTCGTGACTTTCAGTGTCTGTTCAGCTTTCTTGAAACTAATGTTCCAAGTTTTGGCTAGGCGTTCACAGTCGACTTTGTTTGGACCTTCAATTGTTATCACTGATGGCCCCCATTGATTTCTTCTGTCAAGAGACCTCCTTTCTAGTGTATTGTCAATTTCTTGCAAGCTAGGGGCCTGTTTTGATTCTGCTTCAGGAGCTTCCATAAAGTCAAATTCTGTATCATCAAACAAAAATTGGTCTACCCTTCGCGCGCTTGAAATATTCCTTACTGAAGAAATCCGATGAGCAATATTTCCATCTGTTGCAATCTGGCATTCAGTTAGCATTCTCCTTGTGGATACTTGATGAACCCTCATCAGTTTGCATTGCTGCATGACACTTGGATGCCGTTCTGTTCCTAAGCTGGTCTTGGGAAGTTTATTTGTAACATTACTAGCAGGTTCTGTTACAACAGAACTTTCCTCCATTGCTTGGTCCTCTTCGGTTGACATAGCTTGAAGGCTGAATTGGTCCCCTGAAATTGGATCTCCATTGTCAATGGCTAGCTCGGCCATCCTGAACTTCAGTGAATGTGGATCCCAGGGGGTATCATTTGTTGCTATCAAATGTTGACATTCATCAAGTTCCATTCGTGTGGGCTTTCTTGTGGGGAAATATGAGATCACATTCCTCATACTCAGTTTGATAAAAACTTTCTTCGGATCATCATCCTCCAGTGGAGTTTGAATTGTAATTCCATGCTTGGATCTTGGATCAAATTGGCGAGGTGTCTCTTCAACAGAGTTGAAATTGCAGTCCCTCACTTGATTTGGGCATATCAAGCTGTTTTTCAATTTGTCCCCAAAGTACAGTGCTTGATGGAACACTATGATATATACTTGGCCTGATGTTGGATTCGTCCATGCAGTCGCACAGCTTCCAATGGGGATTTTCTTGATGGGCTTGTATTCTTCAGAAAAAGGTGCAACATCAACGTGTGTTGTGATTTGGTCAGGATTCAGCAATACCATATTGCTTCCTGCTGCGGTAGTATCTGCATGTGAGTCTAACTCACAATATCCTTCTTCATTTTCCCCATCATCAAAACCTACAGGGACATTCATCTGGTATAATGACCGGCTCACCATTTTTAACAATTTGTGTTCTAGTGATAGTGTCCGGTTATTATGTCATTTCTTAGATTTTGATCCAAAACTGTCACCAGCGCCTTCATTTTCAGTTTCTTTCTTTTTAGTCTCAGCAGCCTTGAGATTTCGTTTCTTTTTAGCCTGTCTCATCTGGTAAAGCTCCTGGCGCTGTTCTTTTGACATTGTTTTATAAACACTTGTTGGGTAAGGCTTGCACTCAACTTTTCCTGTAAAAGTTCCAGTTGTCTTTTGCTTTTTGTTGCTGGTTGTGCCCATAGAATACAAACTTCTGGAACCTCTTTTACTCTTCCCTGTTGCAAGCTTTTTCAATCCAAGACGGTTGGTGAATAGAATCAAACATTCATTGAAGTTGTCACGATAGTCTTTGCTCTCATCAATTGCATCTGCTTTTGCAGCATCAAGTCGCTCATCACTGATTGAATTGATAAAATCCCAGACAAATCTTCTTTCATTATGATTCTTTTCAAATCTCAGAATTGTTCCATGGAAAGCAGTCCAATTTCGTTTGTGCTTGTTCCAGTCATAATTCTTAGAATCTCCAGTGTAGTGTGAATCTTTCATTTCCTGGTATGTCTTGTTTAGAACCATAGTGATATTGGTATCAGTGTAAGCATGTTGCATCAGCGAAATGAAAGCGTTTCTTGCATTTCCTGAGTTCAGGGCGGTGTTTTGGAAATGTGCCACATATTCCCAACCAGGACCCTTTCTTGTTGCATCACACAGCAACCTCCAGACAACATTGTTATCTTCATCATACTGGGGACCTGACAGGACGCCACATCTTTCATTGTAATCACTCCAAGTTGGATAAGTATCTGTTGTACTTTGCCCGACTGTTCCAGCCCTGGCTTCATCAGTAACTTCTTCCTTTTCTTGGGGTCTTATGACATACAAGATTGGAAACCCCTCAGAGTTGAATCTGTACCTCAGGTTTTGTCGGAAGCCTTCATCCCATTCCCTGAATTTTGTTAGATCCTTCAGCTCCGGTGGAGTTGCCTTTTCCTGAGATTTCACACTTGATTCCATCATCTTGATTCTGAATTGCTGCAGTTCCAGGTTCTTTGGGTTCGCGTTCCAGTCGATAGCCCTTGGCTCGACTCCAATCAGTGGTTGGTATCGAGCCCAACTTGCCCACGTGAGAAGCCTCGATGATAGTCTGTTACCATAGTGGATACTTTTTGGGTTAGGACATTCTGGACTGATAGCTTTCAACCCATGCATGAACGATTTAATGCTTTCCTTGTTGAGGTCTGTAATTTCACGAATATTAGACATCCCTCCCCTCATAATTTCTTCAGCTGATTCATAGTTGATACCAAAATCCATTAGGCTGCTCCTGAAAGCAAGCTGTTCTGGGTTCAGAAATCTACCATTGTTGAATCCCCTGATTTTTATCCTGGGTTGGGATGACCTTCTTCCCAGTCGTTCAGCCCTTAGGTCAACGTCTAGTTGGTTCTCATCTTCATCGCTGCTATCACTATCACTCTGATTAACGTCATCTGGATTTCTGTGTTGCTTCACCGCATCCTGTATGGCTCTGATCCTTCTCTTTACCTCCTTGTCGATGACTCTTTTCCAGGTTGAGTTCATTTCTGGATCGGTCATAGCCTTTTCCATTACGCGCATGATTGTTTTCTCATTCAATCTGCCTTCATCCATACTTTCGTCATCACTCTTACCATCCATGGTGATTCCTGGTAGATCTTGGTCCACTTCCATCTTTGTT
The DNA here is from genome assembly GCA_037355745.1 of Pseudo-nitzschia multiseries. Classification (NCBI taxonomy): domain Eukaryota; phylum Bacillariophyta; class Bacillariophyceae; order Bacillariales; family Bacillariaceae; genus Pseudo-nitzschia; species Pseudo-nitzschia multiseries. Next base: position 10,986,999 of record CM074782.1, on the reverse strand, counting down.
TCCTCCTCGCTACTGCTGGAGTCATATTTGTCATCGTCCTTTGGCTTTGCTTTCGATCTCGTTTGTCTTCTTGCTGTAGCCATGTTGTAGACAAGATTTCAAACGATTGTTTCGAAATAATTCGGAGGATAGTAGTTTCGATGACGCAATCGATTATTTAATCGAAGGTGGTATGTGGTGGGAGAGTGTAATCGAATCGAGGGATTAGATGTGAGATATGGATATCAATCGTTGGTGACTGTCGTTCTGTATTTATCCGGATCGAATTTTCGTTCCGGTTTTCTTTATACTTTCTGACTATTCGGATCGGGTTTTCGTTCCGGTTATCTGTATTTGTGTGAGCTTTTTCTTTTGTTGCAAATCAAGATTGTGAGCTTTCCTATCCTTTCTTGGGATTTTGCTCATTTTGTATTTCTGTGGTGAAAGGTTGAAAGATTGTTTCCTGAGAATTTAGTGTTCTCTTTTTCGTATTGGATCTTTGCGATCTTCCGATCTTCGATATTTGGTGTTCTCGGTTCTCTTGCGAGCAGATGTTTCTTGCGCAATCTGTTCCTTCGCAAGCAGATGTTCTTCGCAATCCGTTTCACCGCAGAATACTTCAGGCTCAATCTTCTGGCTCACGTCATTCTATTTTCAGTGAAAGATCAGTGTTCTCGAATTTGGATATTGATTCCTTTCAACTGATGCCAACCTGGGCGATTCGTTCAGCTGAATCGTCCAGTGTCTTTTCCCTTGCTTGTTTTGCTGGATCTCGTATCCCGGTGGAGCCACCACCTTGGTTCGAGTCTTCGGCCTCTTCTTTCAAGGGAGGCCGCCCTGGTGTTGGTCTATTCCAGGGCTCCACAAGCAACTGCCCCTTTTACATCCTTGAGGGTTGATGCCGGTAGCTGATCAGGCTAATCCGGATTCTTTGTCTTCGAGCTCAACTGCGTTTCTCCGTGGAAACGCCATTCGTCCTCCACAGCTCGTAGAGTGCTGTGGGTCTGATAAACTCGAAAAAGTGTGTCGTAACAAACAAACGCAAACGATCTTATGATCTATTGATTTAGTGAGCAAGAGTAATCATTGTTACAGTTCATTCGGCCTTGTCGATGCCGATCGACAGGTTAATTAATCATCGTCAAATTACCGTCGTCATCGTGTAATTTCCATCGTACAAGCAACACATGTAATTCTTAAGACACAAAACACACGCAAACCATCTTTGATCGGTCTTTCTTTGTATCGTATTACCGTGTAATTCACCGTGATATTCTCATTGGAATATCACAGTATTTGTACCTTATTACGTAGAATTAGTACTAGGTTGTACATAGATTTTAGGGCTTGATAGTGTTTTAGAGTTGTTAATTCTTCGAAGAGTGAGCTGATGGGGAAATTTGGTAAAGAGACAAACCACATGGAAACGCCGACGATTATTCACTCAAGTTAAATAACCTTACGAATAAGGTTATTTGCCCTTATGACTTTTCGTACAGTACGCGTTACACGGTGAATTCTTTTCATGTTGCAAGCTTTTTCAATCCAAGACGATTGGTGAATAGAATCAAACATTCATTGAAGTTGTCACGATAGTCTTTGCTCTCATCAATTGCATCTGCTTTTGCAGCATCAAGTCGCTCATCACTGATTGAATTGATAAAATCCCAGACAAATCTTCTTTCATTATGATTCTTTTCAAATCTCAGAATTGTTCCATGAAAAGCAGTCCAATTTCGCTTGTGCTTGTTCCAGTCATAACCCTTGGAATCTCCAGTGTAGTGTGAATCTTTCATATCCTGATATGTCTTATTCAGAACCATAGTGATATTGGTATCAGTGTAAGCGTGTTGCATGAGAGAAATGAAAGCGTTTCTGGCATTACCAGAATTCAGTGCAGTGTTTTGGAAATGTGCCACATATTCCCAACCGGGACCTTTTCTAGTTGCATCACACAGCAACCTCCAGACGACGTTGTTGTCCTCGTCGTACTGGTGACCTGACAGTACGCCACATCTTTCATTGTAGTCACTCCAAGTTGGATAAGTATCTGTTGTACTTTGCCCAACTGTTCCAGCCCTGGCTTCATCCGTAACTTCTTCCTTTTCTTGGGGTCTTATGACATACAAGATTGGGAATCCCTCAGAGTTGAATCTGTATCTCAGGTTTTGTCGGAAGCCTTCCTCCCATTCCCTGAATTTTGTGAGATCCTTCAGCTCCGGTGGAGTTGCCTTTTCCTGTGATTTCACACTTGATTCCATCATCTTGATTCTGAATTGCTGCAGTTCCAGGTTGTTTGGGTTTGCTTTCCAGTCGATAGCCCTTGGCTTGACTCCAATCAATGGTTGATACCGGGCCCAATTTGCCCAAGTTAGGAGCCTCGATGATAGCCTGTTACCATAGTGGATACTTTTTGGATTAGGACAGTCCGGACTGATAGATTTCAATCCGTGCATGAACGATTTAATGCTTTCCTTGTTGAGGTCTGTAATTTCACGAATATTAGACATCCCTCCCCTCATAATTTCTTCAGCTGATTCATAGTTGATACCAAAATCCATTAGGCTGCTCCTGAAAGCAAGCTGTTCTGGGTTCAGAAATCTACCATTGTTGAATCCCCTGATTTTTATCCTGGGTTGGGATGACCTTCTTCCCAGCCGTTCAGCTCTTGCGTTCTCTGCATTTTGGTCAGCATCGTTTCCTTCATCCTCATCATTTTCGCTATCCGCGTCATCTGGATTCACACCCTTTCTTTCTGTATCTCTCATTGCCCTGACTCTTTTCTTTATTTCTTGGTCGATGATTCTCTTCATGGTTGAGTTTGATTCTGGGTCCCCAAAGGCCCTTTCCATGACTTCCATGATTTTATCTTCCAAATCTTCCTTTTCTTGCATACCTCTTCCATTGTTTTCATTAGAATTCTGTGAATCGTCATCGTCTGAATCGTCATCGTCATCGACTTCCATTTTTGTTTCTTCCATGTCGCCGTCCGCTCTAGTTCGTACCATGGTGATGAATTGTGTATTCTAATGGTCGGATGGTCACTTTGAAGAGAGTTTTCGGATTATTTGGAGTATTCGATAGATGATATTCGATGGAATATTGTATATTCAATCAATGGTGGTATGTGGTGGAAGAGTGTAAGAATCGAGGGTTGGATGTGAGAGATGGGTATTAATCGTTTGTGACTGCCGAGTGATTTGTATTGTATTTATCCGGATCGAATTTTCGTTCCGGTTTTCTTTATACTTTCTGACTATTCGGATCGGGTTTTCGTTCCGGTTATCTGTATTTGTGTGAGCTTTTTCTTTTGTTGCAAATCAAGATTGTGAGCTTTCCTATCCTTTCTTGGGATTTTGCTCATTCTGTATTTCTGTGGTGAAAGATTGAAAGATTGTTTCCTGAGAATTTAGTGTTCTCCTTTTAGTGTTCTCCTTTTCATTTTGGATCTTTCCGATCTTCGGGGATTGGTGTTCTCATATCTTTTTCGTTTTTTTCGTGCGGGCAGATGCTCTTCGCAATCTGTTCCTCCCTTCTGTTTCACCACAGAATACTTCAGGCTCAATCTTCTGGCTCACATCTTTCTTGTTTTCAGTGAAAGATCAGTGTTCTCGGATTGGATATTGATTCCTTTCAGCTGATGCCAACCTGGGCGACTCTTTCATCTGAATCGTCCAGCTTCTTTTCCCTTGCTTGTTTGCTGGATCTCGTATCCCGGTGGAGCCACCACCTTGGTTCGAGTCTTCGGCCTCTTCTTTCAAGGGAGGCCGCCCTGGTGTTGGTCTATTCCAGGGCTCCACAAGCAACTGCCCCTTTTACATCCTTGGGGGTTGATGCCGGTAGCTGATCAGGCTAGTCCGGATTAGTCTTCGAGCTCAAACTGCGTTTCTTGGTGGGAAACGCCATTCGGTCCTCCACAGCTCGTAGAGTGCTGTGGGTCTGATAAACTAAAGAAAGTGTGTCGTAACAAACAAACGCAAATGCAATCGGTCCTACGATCGATTGATTTAGTGAGTAAGATCATTGTTACAGTTCATTCGGCCTTAGCGGACGACAGGTTAATTACTCATCGTATCACCGAATCATCGTGTCGATTATACGGCATATTACCGTGTAATTCTTAGCACACAAAACACATGCAATCCACCTTCAATCGGTCTTTCGTGTTACCGTATAATTCACCGTGATATTCTCATTGGAATATCACAGTATTTGTACCTTATTGTGTAGAATTAGTACTAGGTTGTACATAGGTTTTAGGGCATGATAGTGTTTTAGAGTTGTTAATTCTTCGAAGAGTGAGCTGTTGGGAAAATTCCCGCTAAGAGGGAATCCACATAAAAGCACCAACGATTATTCACTCATCAGGTTAATAACCTTACGAATAAGGTTATTTCCTTCTTTATGACTTTTCGTACGATATGCCCGCAAAAGACGTATGAATACGCCTTTACACGGTGAATTCTTTTCACCAATCTAGTGGAAATTAGAAAACTATCTAAAGAAAAAGCAATCGACATGATGTCTGGATTATGCGGTTATATCTTTCATGATAATGACAAGGAAATACCATATGCGATGCCAACTTCGGTGATGGGTTTCATATGTAAATGTGGGCAAGTTATGGGCCATGCAAAAAAAGCAAGTAAACACTTACAAAACTGCCAATCCATGGAAGACACTGTCCCAAAATGCATACCAGATGAAATGAATTATAGAGCTGAATCTCGATATGCATGGTATCAGAACAAGCTTCAGTTGAAATTGAGTCTTAAACAAAAAACATTTGCCTGTATCTGTGGTGAGATGCATGGAATAACAGCTTTTTCCACTCATGCTAATGCCTGTCAATTTGCTGCAGAGTGCGTCAAGGAATTTGAATTGAGGAACGCTACTCCTCAACCATTGAAATCTATGACAAATGGATCTTTTTCTAATGATGTTTTGCTTGAAATTTCTCAACCCAATCATTCAATATCTTACAAACGCATGAAATGTGAAGAAATGATAGATCACCCATTTGTTACTATGACGTTTGAAAGAGCTGCGTTTTATGTGCCAAAACTTGAAGATCCATTGTTTGCTACACAGTTGCAAATTGTTGATAGCATCCAAGCCAAAATTATGAAACATTGGGATTTTTTCAAGTCAGTTGTTTCTAAGGCAAGGAAAGCAGATCATTCCGCACAACCAATACAAGCATTCAGATATGAAATGCATCTGTCTTTCAGTCCAACGCACCTAGCACTTAAACCGGCATGGAAAAAGTTTTGTGATAAAACTGGTTTTGAAATGCGTCATATGGTTTCTTTGTTAAAATTTATTGAAGAAACCACTATGAATATGTGTTTACCACGAACAATTCCAAAAGAAGAAATTCAATATTGGAAGGTTGCTACACCAAGCCTAATAATCACTGAAGTACGTGGTGATCAGGCCATGCACTTAGATTTGATGGGACATCGTTTTGAAAAACAATTTGGAATGCTGCTTACAGGAGGGCAGAGTACAACAAAAGTGGTTGAACCAAGTCAAAAAGAAAAGGTTGGTTATAGAACAGCGATTGATCTCATTCAGAAAGGTTTATCATCTGTTCGGGCTTTGAATTGGATAAATATTCCAGATTCATTTTTTCAGAAAATCAAAAATATGGGAGAAACGGAAGAAGCCTTGGATGAATATTTTCAAACAGCATTTGGTGATTTATTCAGGATTATTCATGGTGAACGTCATGTCCAATGCGACAAAAATGAATCGATTACACCCAATCTGCTCAAAAATTTTGAATTCAAAGCAGCCAGACTCGTACGGTGTCCTTTGCTGTCTTTTTTTGAAATTCCAGGAGGAATAATCCACGCTGGTAGTGGTTCATCGATAAACACGATCCGTATTTTGCTATTTTGGACTGCATATAACAAGACAAAAACAAAACAGTATGATGCTGGTTTACAGGTTACACTTCTGCAGAATATGGTTATGATTGCAGAGTCTGTTTGGAAACATATTGATGATTTGGACAAAGAATATATGATTCATCTACTCTACTATGCATATTACGTTTCAGCAGAAGCTTACAAGCCTACAGCCTCTGGAATGTTTGCAAGTCAAGGCAATTTTTCTGAAGTACGCACACTTGTTTCAAAATTTCACATTATATGTGAATGTGAATCAGATGCAGAGAAGAATCAAAAAATGACTGAATTGCTTTCCACCTATACTAAACGTTTGTTCAAGGTTCAATATCACCGTGAAGCAAAAAAACATAAAAGAAACTATAAGGAAAATTAAGTTATTTTCCCCACGACCCCCTTTTTGGGGGGTCTAATACGTGCAAAAGACAGATTACATTAAAAAAATTAAAATTTGTTTGTTAGATGTTAATTTCTCATTCCCTCTATGCTTTGAATTCATTTTGTGCGCGAGACATGCTCACACATACATCACATGCACATACATGACACGTGCCCCACGCATGGTATAATTGGAAGACACATGTTGAATAGTTTTTAGAGTACTTTTCACATCATAGTATCTTCAATTCGATCATCTTAATCAATTCCATTACTATGAAGTCGTCCCAGGTTTGTGAAAAAATCTTTATTTTATTATCTATGATTAATCCAATTGACCTATTGCAAATTCCAAGGCAATCTTGTTTCATTGTTTTTAATCTATCACAACAGTGTCAAGTCCCAGGTTCTCAAAATCGTTTGACAGGATAACGTAGAATTAGCAGGCAAACAATCAATTTGGAATTACTTCACACACTACTGTGTGGTTTTTGAAGGTATTTTGGTCCGTGCATTACCACTGCAATTTTTGCACACTTTTTTCACGATGAAAAACCCATCCTAATCACGATAAAATAAACACTTCAAATACAGCAGCATCTAATCAATCATTCTTTTCAATATGGCGCCAACGAGAAAGGCTGTAAACTCCATTGATGACTCTAAGAAAAAGACTACCACTGTCACCAGAAAACCTCCATCTCCAGTTAAAAAAGAGAAAATCATTAAACCTAGAAAGTTGAGCAGCCCACGAAAGTATCAGCAGATTGTGGTAGAAGTTTTCAAATTTTGCACGGATGATAGAATGATGGGTGCACAGCTTCTTAATGTTATGGGTGAAGCTGGTTTTGCGTTTCCTGTGTTGAAAGCAATCAGAGAAGGTAATTTGAACAAGTATCCTGAGCTAGGTCCTGATCATTTTGATGTGAGATGCACGGAAACTCTTATTCTGAGGGAATCACATGACACTAACAAAGCTCTAAAAGACACACCCACCAGCAAATATGGACATGTTGCTTTTGTTGCCTTCCCTAATCCTGACAGATACCCTACCATTGAAACACAGACTATGGAAGAATTCAGAGATTTGATCGTCAAGATTTTTTGTAGTGAAGAACAGAAAAATGCCGAAAAAACATTTCTTCCATTTTCTCCAACTCATATCAAAATCCCAAACAATGCTCCTCCTAATAGTTCCATTGACAAAATATTCAAGGATGATAGTACACATGCAATCTTTGAAACCTATCATTGTCCAGAAGAGGTGAAGACTCCAGAAGAGAAATATTCATACATCCGTGAGAATGATTTGTGGGACATCTTCACACGCAAAAACAATGGTGAATACAGCTACTATGCAACACGCTTTGTTGGCTTTCCTGTAGGACAGAACTATCAGGATTGAAGTATCATCTCCAGATTAACAGAAATCATGTTAATTACAAAGGGTCAATGCCACCTTATCAGAAGATTATCAGATTAAACCAAAAAGAATTAACGCATCAAAAACAATTGACATAATCGCATACCATCCCAAAAGCAATTATATAACAAATACAAAAAAAACATATTATTCATCATCTTTTTCTCAACTGTCATAAATTGAAAAATCTAAATCAGCAAAGCATAACATTTGTGTACAAAAACAAAACATAATAAGTCTATTCCCGTACCAAAATTATAGAGATTTGAAGACAGTGCAAATCCTGTCAATCCCGGACCAAAATATAACTCAGTTATCAATCCAAAAACTCAACAGATTTGAAGACAGTGCAAATCCTGCCCATCCCCGACCAAAATATAAGTCAGTCATCAATAAAAAAACTCACCAGATTTGAAGACAGTGCAAATCTTTCCAATCCACGACCAAAATATAACTCAATCATAAACCCAAAAACTCACTAGATTTGAAGATAGTGCAAATTCTGCCCATCCCCGACCAAAATATAACTCAGTCATCAACCAAAAAACCAACCAGATTTGAACACAGTGCAAATCTTGCCCATCCCCGACCAAAATATAACTCAGTCATCAATCCAAAAATTCACCAGATTTGAAGACAGTTCAAATCCTACCCATCCCTGACCAAAATATAACTTAGTCGTCAATCAAAAAACTCACCAGATTTGTAGATAGTGCAAATCTTTTCAGTCCCTAACCAAAATATAATTCAATCATCAACCGAAAAACCACACCAGATTTGAACACTGTGCAAATCTTGTCAATCCCCGACCAAAATTTAACTCAATCATCAACCCAAAAACACACCAGATTTGAAGACAGTGCAAATCCTGCCCATCCCCGACCAAAATATAACTCAGTCATCAATTCAAAAATTCACCTGATTTGAAGACAGTGCAAATCCTGCCCATCCCCGACCAAAATATAACTCAGTCGTCAATCCAAAAACTCACCAGATTTGAAGACAGTGCAAATCTTTCCATCCCCGACCAAAATATAACTCAGTCATCAACCCAAAAACTCAACAGATTTGAACACGGTGCAAATCCTGACAATCATCAACCCAAGTGCAAATTTTGCCAATTGACTATCAAAATATTGACCAGATTTGGCCCAAATTTATGTTTCAGGTACGTTAGGCAAGCAAATTGGAAATGTTTTCAACTATTTCAAATCTACATGGCTCTGAGTATCCCGTTTCTTACCTAATATCATTGATCATTTTCACTACAATATTCTGAAACAGGTTGATAATGCTTGTGACAACTCATGCCATTCAAAAAGCCTATGAAGAGGCATTTAAAGCAAAAAATAAATTGATTACTTTTTCTCAGGGAAAGTTCAAAGCAAAAGTTTGCTGTATCTGTGACAGATTCATAAGAACAGGTGATGAAAAAAAACTTGACTTTAGTTCTCTAGCACATCCATATGTTAGAGATTATTTTCACAAGAAGAAAATCAAGTGGGACAATATGCCATTTAAATTTGCTTCTGTGACAGCTAGAAACCAAGTTCTGAAACAATACACACAGAAATGCATTGCTGGGACTAGAAGAATCAACAATGAAAGAATTGCATTCAATGATTTCATTTTGTCACCAAAGACATATGCGATCAAGCCTTCTAGTGATAGAGAAGCTATCTCCCAATTTGGGTGCTGCAGCCAATGCTATAATGGTATTAAGAGCATGAAAAAGAACAATAATAAACAAGCCAAGCTTCCAAAATATGCTATAGCAAATGGACTCTTGCATGGATATCCTCCTAACGAACTATTAGATTTGACAGCAACAGAACTTGCCATTATCTCAGATGTGAGAATCAGCCAACACATATTTCATTTCCATGCTGGACAGCATCAAATGATTAAAGGGTATCACTTTTTGAGAAGAAACAATTTGGAATATACAAGTGGCGTTATCAACTATCTGGAATCAATTGGGAAGAATCAAATCCAAGTGATCCTAACAGGATCATTCACTAACCAACAAAAACTGGCAGTAAAAAAGAAAATGGAGTTCAGAATACAAAAAGTGAAAAAAGCCTTGCATTGGATGAAACAAAATATGGGTTACCTTGAGGATGAAAACATAAATGATACTCATATCATTTTACCTCTTTTTGTTGACAAGACCAATCAAATACCATCTTCGAACTCAAACATTGAACAACAATTTGAAATGCATGTCATCTTTCCTGACGAGAATCTACCCAGCACAACCAATGGAGGATTTGACACAGATAAACATTTCAAGGACCACTGTATAGAAGATCTCATTGACAAGAATGCCACCATGATCTGTAGAACATCCAACAACATACTGAAAGATTATGAAGGGAACAATTTCTTGCGTTCTTTCCCACTTCAATTTCCATATGGCATTGGATCTGTTGATGTGGATGGAGAAGAGAGAATGAGTCCTGATTATCTGAAATATTTATCAGAGTTATCATCACCATGCTTTCATAAGGGTGAATTTGTAGCAGTTATGTACAATTTTGTACAAAGAGTCAAAATGGTGAAACATTCCTATTTAAAAACAACAAAAAACCTGAGGTGCAACTTTTCACAGCTTGACCCAGTTCAACTCAAACAAGCATCAATCAATTTTCTAGATGGAAATGTGGTGCCAGAAACAAATGAAGATTTTTTTCTATCTAAAATAAGGGGAGTAACAAGTTCAATGGGAAATACAAATGCAGCTTCTGATATTGCTAGAAAGAAAATGTTTCAACTGATGGCACATTATGGATTGCCTTGCATTCTATTCACCATCACTCCAAATGATTCAATCAATTTTAGGATTAGAGTGATGTCAAAATCCAAGGATGAAGAAGTTACTTCTGAGGATTTCCCAGATCTTTTTAAGCGAGAACAACCACCCATTGATGATTGTGATCTTTTTCAGTTTGTGACAGAGTGCTCATCGATAAGAACAACATATCCAGGTATTTGTGCTATTGAATTTGAAAATATTTTGGAAATAACCATCAAGTTCATATTGGGATGGGATAACAAGGAAGGTAACATCAAAGATAGGGGTTTATTTGGAGATTTAGAAGCATATAGTGTTGCAGTTGAAGAACAAGGACGTGGCACTCTGCATGCACATTTTGTTTTGTGGATAAATAAATGGAATGATCTGCTACAAGATTTGCATACGGAGGACAAGCAAGATGGGGCAATAGAGACCATGAAACACTATGCACAAAACATACTGACAACAAAATTGTTTCAGAACTTTGATTCTATTCAGTGCAGGAATCCTGAGTGTTTGAGTTTGGTTTCAGAATCTTTTGAGAAATGCACAGAACAGGATTTAAGGAGCTTGAGACTTAAACATGGTCACACATCACTGGGTGACAAAGCAATTTTCAAATGCAGAGCCTGCTCTAAACTTTACACAAGTGAAGATTTGGCGCGTGAAAGTTTAGATTTCCTCAAAAGTATACCAACATCAAATGAAACTGGAGAACAATATTTCATGTATCACAAGTTTTGGAATGGTGTAACTAAGCAATCAAAATGTCAGGTGACAATGGAAATGGCATTGCATAAAGAAACTGCTGCCCAAATTAAAAGTGGTTTTTTCCCGCGCCTTGGATCAATGAAATACAAAAAAAACCTTCACATTGTGAATTTGTTACGCAATTTGCATGCCTCAACACATGCAAGCTCATGTCACAAAAAGGACAAAAATGGTGAATGTAGGTTCAAGCTCCCGCTTCCTGCTTGTGATGAAACAAAGATACATTTTGAAGATGAAGAATTAACATCATTTGATTGGACAGGCAAATGCAACAAGAAACAATTGTTTGTCTGGGAACATGAGAGAACACATCAGGATTGTTTTGCCAATTCAAACAATAGTATTGTAAGTTCTATTTTTCAATGCAACAACAATGTTATTTGGGGGGTGGATGGTGCAGGGATTTATTACCTTACATGTTATGCCTCAAAAAGTACACAAAAGGATGATAAAGAAAAGATCAGTGCAGTTGCAGAAAAAGTAATCAAACAACTTGGTGAACAACAGAGACAAGAAAATGAAAATGTCACAATGAATGATGAAGAACATGATGAACCAAACACAGTAAACCACAGAAATGACTCTACAGCACAACTAAACGAAACAAATGAAGAAGATGATCTGATGAGGGAAAAAGTTGGAATAAGAGCTATTCTAAATGCATTGTTCAAAGTGACACAAGATAACATCACTTCAGCACCAATGGCTGCCTACCTGACAAGAAACCATACAAGATTTAGGTTCTCAGAAGAGTTTTCAACATTGGTGTTGAGCAATTATATTGAGAATGATCATGTTGTTGATGGTGTTCTAAAACTGAAAGAAGCCAATGAAAGTGACAATGAAGAAGACTTGCCAGTTTACATATCACAAGTAGCAAATTATATTTGCAGACCAACAGAACTAGAGGGTGTGTGTCTTTATGATTTTGCATCAAAGTATTATACAAAAATGAGAAGAAGTAAGACATCACTGGACTTTACGGATAACCATCCCTCCAAAAACCATTCATTTTGTGATGAATACAAAAAACCTAAACTTCCAGGTATCTGTCACTATGATTTGAAATCAACGTCAAACTTTAGGAACAAACAAATTGGGAATTTTGTCCCACAGCATGAAAATGAAGAACACCAGGAAATTGCTTTAGCAATGGAAGATTATGCTAAAAGAGCAAGTGTGTTATTTTCACCATTCAGAAAGCTTTCTGACCTCCAATTGAATTCCAAATATCTTCCCTATTTTCAATCTTTTTTAGCAAATGGTTTGCTAAAACAAGAGCATCAGAATATTTTGAAGAATATTCAAAGGACACATAACAGCTTGATGGGTGGACGTGCAAAAGATGCACTAGAGAGAGTGACCTTACCACCAGATACTAGGTGGACACATGATGAATCAAATGCAGAAGACAACAACAGAAATAATATCAACATCTTGGATGAATTGGATCTTTTTGGAAACACAGTTTTAGGATTGGATGATGACAACTGTTTTAGAACGAGTCATAATCTATTTTCCTTCAACACATCAATCATTACTAAGGCAGGAAGCAATCATTGTGGACACAATTTGATTAAGGCACCAAATATTGACCAAACAAAAACAATATTTTGTTCAGCTTCTAGAGTATCATTAATGGAAGATGGTGAAGATACAGATATGGGCAGGGATTGGCATGAGCTTGACATCACAAACATGATTAAAGTGATGGTAACACACCATACTGTTGTTACAAATGAAGAGATCACAAACTTATCTGCCACGGGTACTTGTGAAAACATGATTGCATATGGTAAAGAGATATTCAATGGTGACAAACATCAAATGATAGCATTTGTATACATTGTCTCTGGATTTGTACTGAGAGTTTATGAAAAACAAAAGAAAAATGGAATGCAAAAAACAAGAAACACAAGGAGAAGATTATCTGGTGAATTGGGAAGACTTGCACCATTCAATGAATTTGGTGAGGAGGAAGAGAACGATGATTTTGACTCATCTATTTCAAGGCGTGACAAGATCAACTTCAGTACAACAGTTCAGATGTTGCAAGAAATGCATGAACATAGACAACAATCCATAGCATTTCTATCAGGTGCAGGTGGTACAGGGAAAAGTCGCGTGATCAGAGCAATTCTGTCTTATTGCAAGGAATTCTGTGAAAATTTGAACATAAAGTTTACAAGGCAAACAATTGTTGTTACAGCTTTAACTGGATGTGCAGCAGTGTCAATTCATGGTAGCACTCTTCATAGTGCTTGCCACATTCCAGTGAAAGAGAACGATTCATCCCTTGAAAAATTAAGTGAATTCAAAGAAGATTGGGTTGACACAGAAATGATCATTATTGATGAAATATCCTTTGCAAATTATTCATTGTTAAACAGGCTGCATAAAACATTAAATGAATTGAAAGATGCTCCAAGAACAAATACATTGTACGGTGGTATCAATGTACTCTTTGCTGGAGATTTCAATCAGCTACCTCCCATAAATGGAATCAAAATATATGATGAGCAATATACAACAATGTTCAGGGATGCTGTCAATGTGATGCTGAAATTAAAAACAAACCACAGGTTTCAGGAAGATGCATCATATGGAAAATTGTTAGAAAGAATTTTTAAAATTGGGCTTAGTGAAGAAGATGCTAAGCTTATCAACTCAAGGAAAGTGATTGAGAGTGATTCTTTACCAATGGCAATATCTTATGCGGTAGCAAGAAACAAAGACAGGTGTGCAATCAATGATGCAATTTTTGCCCTTCATTTACAACAAACCCATTCCAAGAACATTCAAGACCCTATTCCCTTGCACACCATATGCATTCGAGCATCCAATGTTGAATACAAATATGCCAAAAGCAGAAAAGATTACAAGGCCTTTCCAGATAAAGGAGATATATTTTACAGTTGTTGCTCTGATGCAGATGTTACAGAAAGAAGAGGAAGTACACATGTTGATCCATTTCTAAAGCTATATATTGGTTGTCCCATCATGATAACAAGCAATATATCTGTTGAAGAATCTATAGCTAATGGTTCAATGTGTGAATTTAAAGGTTTGATTTTGAAACAAGAGATGAACAGGTTTGAAGCCCTTGAGAGTGTTGTGATCAATGGCTATTATGTCAATTGCATTGATGCTGATAAAATTGAATCTATACAAGTTATTCTAACAGATACCAATACTCCAGAAGAACAACCCATATACAACCTCAAATTGCCCGAAAAAGATATTTATGCCTTGTGCAAGTATCCTTCTCTGTTTAGTGAGCACATCAGTCACAAATCATCAAGACAGAATTTGAGCGTCAAACTCAAACAATTCCCTCTCAACATTTCCCATGCTAGAACTGTGCATAAATTACAAGGGCGTTCCATAGACAATATTTTGGTTTCAAGTTGGAACTATAGGATGCAACATTGGATATATGTTGTTTTATCAAGGTGTAAAACATTGAACGGATTGTACTTGAGGGATGAGATAGATCATACCAAAGTCAAGGGAATGTGTAAAGAAATTAAAAATTTCTATGATGAATTCCAGAAGGAAAAACAACCACCATCAGTGTTGATTGAAAAAGTTACCAATAGTTTCTAACAATAGTAAATCCTGCCCGTTCACAACCACAATATCACTCAGTCATCAACCCATAAACACACCAGATTTAAAGAATATAACTCAATACTCAACCCAAAAACTAGCCAGAAATGAACACAGTGCAATTCTTGCCCATCCCCGACCAAAATATAAGTCAGTCATCAATCCAAAAACTCACCGGATTTGAATACAGTGCAAATCCTGCCCATCCCCGACCAAAATATAACTCAGTCATCAATCCAAAAACTCACCAGATTTGAAGACAGTGCAAATCCTGCCCATCCCCGACCAAAATATAACTCAGTCATCAATCCAAAAACTCACCAGATTTGAAGACAGTGCAAATCCTGCCCATTCCCGACCAAACTATAACTCAGTCATCAATCCAAAAATTCACCAGATTTGAAGACAGTGCAAATCCTGCACATCCACGACCAAAATATAACTCAGTCATCAATCCAAAAATTCACCAGATTTGAAGACAGTGCAAATCCTGCCCATCCCCGATCAAAATATAACTCAATCATCAACCAAAAACTCACCAGATTTGAAGACAGTGCAAATCCTGCCCATCCCCGACCAAACTATAACTCAGTCATCAATCCAAAAATTCACCAGATTTGAAGACAGTGCAAATCCTGCCCATCCCCGATCAAAATATAACTCAATCATCAACCAAAAACTCACCAGATTTGAAGACAGTGCAAATCCTGCCCATCCCCGACCAAACTATAACTCAATCATCAACCCAAAAACTTACCAGATTTGAAGACAGTGCAAATCCTGCCCATCTAAGACAAAAATATAACTCAGTCATCAATCCAAAAATTAACCAGATTTGAAGACAGTGCAAATCCTGCCCATCCCCGACCAAAATATAACTCAGTCATCAACCCAAAAACTCACCAGGTTTGAAGACAGTGCAGATCCTGCCCATCCCCAACCTACACACATGTTCATTACCTGTAGACTTGTACATGGTTTTTGTACTGGGTATTATTGTGGTAGACTTGTACATGGTTTTTGTACTGGGTATTTATTGTGGTATTTTTATTACGTACGGTACACTCACAGTATTTCGCACCTCGGTTTGTTGGCTTTTTTGATCGAATTTGCCCCGACAGCTACGTACTCGTACCTAGGTGATCTACCGGCATTACCGATCGATTTGTATGAGAGTACAATATTTCTCGCACCTCGGTTTGTCGGCTTTTTTGATCGAAATTTGCCGCCGACAAGGTCCGTATTCATTTCAAAAATTCTATTTTAAATTCGAACAAGGTACATACTGTACGTACCGATGCTACCAAATGATCTATTACCAATCGATCGGTATGAGAGTACCGTACAATATTTCGCACCTCCGTTGTGCCGGTATGAGAGTAGATGGCTGATACTACCAATCAAGCAAGCAAGCTACATACGTTCATATCGATCCTACCAAGTGATCTAGTATACTACCAATCAAGTGACGTCATTCGCGCGAGTTCTATTTTAAATTCGAACAAGCAAGCAAGTTGTATCTGATTTTCTATTTTTTAATTGCAAATTAGTGTGTACTATCTATGTGGTACTTGCATTACTACTGGTAGTAGTACCTGTAGTAGTACTTGCACTGCTTGGCATGTACTTGATGGTCTGTCCTTTTTCCGTTTTTATGGTCTGTCCTTTTTCCGTTTTTATGGTCTGTCCTTTTTCCTTTTTAATGGTCTGTCCTTTTTCCTTTTTTATGGTCTGTGCTTTTTCTGTTTTTTTGGTCTGTCCTTTACCCTTTTTTTTAGGTCTGTCCCTTAACCGCGGCTGGCATGCGCGCGCGTGCGCGCGCAGGCATAGCCAGAAGAATCAGGTAAAAAGCTGTTATTTTAATTGAGGTATCTTTCCTTCCCGTCTTTTTCGATCGAATAAATTCGATTCGTATGAGAGTAGATAGCTGTAAGTACATCAAGTCCGACTCATTCATGTACAAATTGTACCAAATCTAAAAAGTCCGATATTATTACTCACCAACTCTCTCATCTGGCAAGGTTGACGACGACGGACGTGACGACCAACTTGATCTAAGACAGATTTTAATCGTACAATTTTTATCTATATTCAGGTTAAATCTTATGGTTACTTGCAATCATAAAAATGAGAGCTCGCTACCATAAAAATGAACGCGCGGCACTACATATTACTATTGCTTTTAGAAGAAGCATCTCATTTCCGTAAATAAATGTTTGGGTCCTGTTTTTTACGATTTTTAGTCGTAGCGTTTGTACCAAGTCTACTTGTTAAAAACAGATTTTTTAAATATTTCTACGTATTTTCCCCCCCCCAAACCCCCCCCACATAAACTCCGTCTACAAGGTTACGTTGTCAACTCCTAGGGTTAGTGTTAAACGTTCAACTAACAACTCCACCAATTTTTTTCTTTCCGGTACCGGTATGTACGTGTTCGAACTTTTTTTCTTTCGGGTACGGTATGTACATTCCAAAAAAAAAATCTCCTACGTACGTTCGAAAACTACGTTCGAAAAAAGAAATCTCGTACGTACATTCAAAAAAATCCATACTTCAACTTACGTAGATTTCTACACGTTTTTTGTACTAGGAAATTTCTGGTATTGAATTTGTGTAGGTTTCTACGATCGTAGATTTCTACACAATTTTCGTACTAGGTAGTACATGGTATTGAATTCGCGTAGGTTTCTACGAGAGTAGCTTTCTACACGCTTTTCGTACTAGATAATTACTGGTATTGAATTTGCGTAGGTTTCTACTACAGTAGCTTTTTACACAATTTTTGTACTAGATAATTCCTGGTGTTGAATTTGCGTAGCATTCTACAACAGTAGCTTTCTACACGCTTTTAGTACCGGATAATTCCTGGTATTGAATTTGCGTAGTATTCTACGACAAGTAGCTTTCTACACGCTTTTTGTACTAGATAATTCCTGGTATTCAATTTGTGTAGGTTTCTACTCCAGTAGCTTTCTACACGATTTTCGTACTAGATATTACCTGGTATTCAATTCGTGTAGGTTTCTACTAGCGTTGATTTCTACACGCTTTGCGTACTAGATAATTCCTGGTATTGAATTTGCATAGGTTTCTACTACAGTAGATTTCTACATGCTTTTCGTACTAGATATTTTCTGGTATTGAATTAGTGCTTTGCAGGGGCCCTGTGGAGTTGTTGAGTACGTAGTTATTGTATGTATTGTAAGTATGTGTCAGTAAAGTTATGGTAAGAAGTACTAATACAATAACGCGTACAATTTCTACTAGTAAAAGATAATTCAAAACCCCACCAGATTTGAACACAGTGCAAATCTTTCCAGTCCCCAACCAAAATATAACTCAGTCATCAACCCAAAAACCCACCAGATTTGAACACAGTGCAAATCATGCCAGTCCCCAACCAAAATATAATTCAATCATCAACCCAGAAACCAACCAGATTTGAAGACAGTGCAAATCCTGCCAATCCCCAACCAAAATATTATTCAGTCATCAACCCAAAAACCCACCAGATTTGAACACAGTGCAAATCATTCCAGTCCTCAACCAAAATATTACTCAGTCATCAACCCCAAAAACCCACCAGATTTGAACACAGTGCAAATCCTGCCGATCCCCCACCAAAATATAACTCAGTCATCAACCCCAAAACCCACCAGATTTGAGCACAGTGTAAATCCTGCCAGTCCCCAACCAAAATATAACTCAGTCATCAACCCAAAAACCCACCAGAATTGAACACAGTGCAAATCATTCCAGTCCTCAACCAAAATATTACTCAATCATCAACCCAAAAACCCACCAGATTTGAACACAGTTGAAATCTTGCAAATACCCGACCAAAATATAATTCAATTGTCAACCCAAAAACCCACCAGATTTGAAGACAGTGCAAATCCTGCCAATCCCCGACCAAAATATTACTCAGTCATCAACCCAAAAACCCACCAGAATTGAACACAGTGCAAATCTTGCCCTTCCCCCACCAAAATATAACTCAGTCATCAACCCAAAAACACACCAGATTTGAACACAGTGCAAAATTTTCCAGTCCCTAACCAAAATATAATTCAATCGTCAACCAAAAAACCCACCAGATTTGAACACAGTGCAAATCTTGCCACTCCCCGACCAAAATATAACTCAGTCATCAACCCAAAAACCCACCAGATTTGAACACAGTGCATATCTTGCCCATCCCCCACCAAAAAATAACTCAGTCATCAACCCAAAAACACACCAGATTTGAGCACAGTGCAAATCCTGCCGGTCCCAAACAAAAATATAACTCAGTCATCAACCCAAAAACCTACCAGATTTAAGCACTGTGCAAATACTGCCAGTCTCCGACCAAACTATAACTCAGTAATCAACCCAAAAACCCACCAGATTTGAACACTATGCAAATCCTGCCAGTCCCTAACCAAAAGATAATTCAAATTGTCAACCCAAAAACCCACCAGATTTGAACACAGTGCAAATCCTGCCAGTCCCCAACCAAAATATAACTCAGTCATCAACCCAAAAACCCACCAGATTTGAACACAGTGCAAATCTTTCCAGTGCCTAACCAAAATATAACTCAGTCATCAACCCAAAAACACACCAGATTTGAACACAGTGCAAATCATGCCAGTCCCCGATTAAAATATAACTCAGTCATCAACCAAAAACCCACCAGATTTGAACACAGTGGAAATCTTTCCAGTCCCCAACCAAAATATAACTCAGTCATCAACCCAAAAACCCACCAGATTTGAACACAGTGGAAATTCTGTGGATCCACCAATCGAAATATAACTCAGTCATCAACCCAAAAACCAACCAAAATTGAACACAGTGCAAATCCTGCCAATCCCCAACCAAAATATAACTCAGTCATCAACCAAAAAACCCACCAGATTTGAAGACAGTGCAAATCATGCCAGTCCCCAACCAAAATATAACTCAGTCATCAACCCAAAAACCCACCAGATTTGAACGGAGTGCAAATCCTGCCAGTCCCTGACCAAAATATAACTCAATCATCAACCCAAAAACCCACCAGATTTGAACACAGTGCAAATCTTGCAAATACCCGACCAAAATATAATTCAATTGTCAACCCAAAAACCCACCAGATTTGAAGACGGTGCAAATCCTGCCAATCCCCGACCAAAATATTACTCAGTCATCAACCCAAAAACCCACCAGATTTGAAAAAAGTGCAAATCTTGCCCATCCCCCACCAAAATATAACTCAGTCATCAACCCAAAAACACACCAGATTTGAACACAGTGCAAAATTTTCCAGTCCCTAACCAAAATATAATTCAATCGTCAACCCAAAGACCCACCAGATTAGAACACAGTGCAAATCTTTCCAGTCCCTAACCAAAATATAATTCAATCTTCAACCAAAAAACCCACCAAATTTGAACACAGTGCAAATCTTGCCAATCCCCCACCAAAATATTACTCAGTCATCAACCCAAAAACCCACCAGATTTGAAGACAGTGCAAATCATGCCAGTCCCCAACCAAAATATAACTCAGTCATCAACCCAAAAACCCACCTGATTTGAAGACAGTGCAAATCCCGCCAGTCCCCGACCAAAATATTACTCAGTCATCAATCCAAAAACCCACCAGATTTGAGCACTGTGCAAATCCTGCCAGTCCCCGACCAAAATATAACTCAGTCATCAACCCAAAAACCCACCAGATTTGAACACAGTGCAAATCATGCCAGTCCCTGACCAAAATATAATTCAATCGTCCACCCAAAAACCCACGAGATTTGAACACAGTGCAAATCCTGCCAGTCCCCTACCAAAATATAACTCAGTCATCAACCCAAAAACCCACCAGATTTGAACACAGTGCAAATCTTTCCAGTCCCCGACCAAAATATAACTCAGTCATCAACCCAAAAACCCAACAGGTTTGAACACAGTGCAAATCTTTCCAGTCCCTAACCAAAATATAATTCAATCGTCAACCCAAGAACCCATCAGATTTGAACTGTTGTTACTCTAAAAATCGACCGAAAGGTATAGGATAATTGAAATTTAAAGAGATGTGAGCTCAGAGAGAGATTCTTAATTTTACTGTGTATTTTACTGTATTCGACCGGTATCCCTGTGTTATTCGTGTTGTATATAGGGATGTCTAAACCGGTCGTCCATCATGTGTAATTCGTCATAAGACAGAGAACACATGATATGACCTAAATGTCTGGATACTTGAAGTCATTTTGATCTCTGGAGGAGTATAAGTAACTTTTCAAGTGTAGAATGGATATAATTTCTGTAGAACGTACGTAAGTAGGGTACGTGTATTTTTGACCGACAACACACCCCTTGATTCAACACTTAGTGAAGGAGTGTTGAATTACAAGTCGGTTCTCCACCTTGTAGAACTCGAGAAAACTTAAGTATGGGCTTGGATATCTAATCGGAAGATTGTAATCGTAGAATCGAACCAATCGTAAATCAATGAGGAAGGAGAGAAAATGGAACATTGATTCATATCCTTGAAGAGGAGATCGAATCCAACGTAGTAGGATAGACGGATTGAGACAGAGGAAGACGCAAATCCTTTGATCGTAGATCAAATCGTAGGATAGGTCGCTCCAGGCTGTAGGATAGAATCGTACGTAGAGAATGGAAAAGCACAGCGACGTGACGATGTTGGTAGTAGAATGATGATCGGCAGCCGGAATATTGATGCGTATTCTGGGAAGGAGATTGGGAAATCTGAATCGACTTCATTGACAAGGGAATCGAGATTCGAAGACGATTGATTGATAGTAGAAGAGTTATCAATCGGAATTGAAAAGAAGATTAGATTGGGGAATCTTGTCGTAGAATCTCAAAGAGACTTGTCGTAGAAACAAATGGAAACGGAGGGGATTCGTTGTTGACTTGGTAGGAAGAAGATATATCGATGCCAGAATGAATTATCAAATGCTGACAAAGGGATTGATGTGTTTTGGATCGTAGAACGAATTGTAGTATCGGTTGAGTGTCGAAGACGATGGTCGGTGGCGGAGGGATCGACCACAGTGCAATTTAAGAGACAGTAGGAATCGATATGATTGGAGAATCCAATCGTATAAGTGGAGTGAGCAGCATCGAATACGATTGATATTGATCGATCTTGGAAATGAATGGAGTCGATGGAAGGTAGAAGAGATGTGCTTGGATGAAGCGTATTGGATATCACGGATGGAAGAAGGTTCGTCCATTGGCTTGTCGTTCACAATTGTACCGTAGAATCGGAATCGAGAATCAATGGAGGGGAGATCAAATACTGACGTAGATTGTAGAATCCGTGCGGAATCACACATCGATGGAGATGCGGGATCAGGGCAATCAGAATTGACGCATAGAGACTGGATCGTGTCTCTATTGGATGCCGTAGAAATACAAAGAGACGTGTCCTTGGAGGAGAGGAAGGCGGACCAACGGCAAGTAGTAGTAGGTGCGGAAGCATACGTATCGTTCGATCTGTGGAGCGATACAAAGAGACGTCCGTAGAGAAGAGGAAGTATTGATTGTGGATCTCAACAGATGGGAGTCATATTCGCGAAGATGAGATTGGCTTATCGTAGAATTTCATAGAGACGTGTCATAGAAACGAATGGAATCGTGAAAATGAATGGAGTCGGAGGGGTTCATATCTGACTTGGAAGGAAGAAGGGAATCCGAATCGCCTCATATAAACTTGATCGGTGTCAGAGGGATCTACAATAGTATAAATCAAATGGAAAAGAAACAAATGGAATCGGAGGGGATTCATTCAAACGTGACGGATTGGATGGCGCGAGAGATTCATATCTTGGAAGATGAGATTGGGCAATCAGAATTGACGCATAGAGACTTGATCGTGTCATTATTGGATGCCGTCCTGAAGGAATGCAAGGAGAATATCAAGTTAAGGATTGAAGAACAGGGTCCAAAGCCGACTAGTAGATTCCTTCTGTATGAGATCTCATCTAGCTCGCATGTTAATTAAGTAAGTTCCGTGAATTCGTCGGAACCGGCAACACACCCCTTGATTCGACACGTGGTGGAGGGGTGTCGAATTATCAGTCGGGTCCGCGATGTTTTTTTTTTTCAGTGGGATCTGTGTGTTCAAGCTGCGGGGATGATAAGAAATTGGTGGAGGCTTATGAGGAAAAACGCGGTAAGTGAAACATGTTCAAATTAAGCGTCATCTAATGATTCAATGCACACCCCTTGATGCAGATGCACACCCCTTGATTCACACTTAAAGAATAGAATTCTATTGTTCAATAGAATTCCATGGTTGTAAATGATACAAAACCGGAGGGCGAATGGCATGGTTGTATCGAATCCCATTGTTGTAATCAAACGTAGATTTTGGATCAATCGTAGAGATCGATTGATCATACCGTGAATCATAACCCAAAGCTTGATCAAGAAATTCAATTGCATCGATTTTGCATAGATCAAGCCATCGGAACTGACTTTCTGTGATACATAGCAGATGATGGATCTGGGTCGTAGACAAAACATAGATTCGACAGTGGAACAGTAGATGGAACCGATACACTGATACATAATCGATGCGTGGGGGATTGGTAATCGATTCGTGGGGACCAATGTGAAATTGCAAATAGGCATGATGGCTGACTTGTACAGAAGAAAATGCCCCTGCAAGATTGTCGGAAAGACGACATGGCGACGAGGAAGGTAGTTGGGTGGAGTAAAGCAACGTCGTAGGAGAGTTTGATGGGGTAAGGCAACGAACCGATGATCGGGAAGTTGCAGTCGGTTGTAATCAATCAATCAAGAGTATCATAGAACCAATTCATCGACAAGATGTTGGCATATAGATGATACAGATTGACCTTGAGGGCATCCCGATGGCGTCTGGAGGAAATTGGATTAAGGCATGGAGATTGCAATGATCGGATGTATGCAGGAGCGGCGTTTGGAAGGTCAGTGCCCTCAGCAAGTGTCGGAGGCTGTGGTGAGGGTGAGGGAGCTGATTTTGGCAGGCGGCGGAATGTTGCAATTTCATTCTGTGGATTGAAGGTCCAACTGAAGTTAGTAGGCACCAAAGGTGGGGCAGAATGATGATCCAAATTGGGCATTGTAGACGGGGTTTCATGCGACGCAGTCACAGTGGACTTGTCCTGGCATTGGATTGGAGTCGTATTGGACTTCTCCTGACATCGTACACGAGAACGTGAAGAGAAGGAGATGGAGTTGGATCGTACTCGGTGGAAGGAGACAGAGTCACTGTTGGGGGAGTATTTCCATGTCCATGTGTAACTGGGAGGAAAGGCCATGCGATAAATTTGTTTAAACGCAATGTATTCAAAATAGGGATCTGGTAGGTCAAGGCAAAATTCATTTTCACGGGAGATGATTCTCCTGGAGAATTTGAGGATATTTGCCACGCGATTGTCGTATGACACAGCCGTAGGCATTGGCTCCAGAGACTTTGATGTCTCGAGCGCTGTTGCTCCACCGTTTTTGTCATACACCTTGGTAAATTCGTATGGAAACCATCCAGTTCGGAATCCCCAATGTTGGATGCTGAGCTCCAACTGGATGGTAGGATCCATATTCCCATCATAGTTGTATCTCGCCGTGCGTGCCGCGATAGCCAGTACTTGATCATCTTGAACCAGTTGTCTCATGCCGTGGTTGTCAACGTACCAAATGTTAGTCTTGTCAAGAAGCAGTTGAATGTGTTCTTTGTATTTAGCAGATACCTTTGATTCAGGGAGATCGTTTGTGATGGATTCAGCAACGAGGGATTTGATGTTGGGAATTGCGCCTGGTCTAAGGGTCGCGGTGCCGTATTTGTAGGATATGAGGCTGATGAGATCAGTCAATTTTTTGGCGTACGCCGCATTCAGGTAGTTTTGGGTGGCAATCTCGTCAGCGTCTATGAACGAGAACTGCATGGCGTTGACATAGTTCCAGTCGGTGAGTTGTAGCTTCATGGGGGAAAATAGTTGGAATTTTCCGGAGGAAGAATAAACGATCGAAAGATTGAAAGATCAAGGGATCGTCGGAATTAGCTGAGAAGACCGTTAGAATCGGACAAAATGACCGAGCAAAGGTGCGGCCTTGTCGAAGGGATGAAAGAATCAAGCGTCGTGGGTAGAAGAGAATTAACCGTGGAACGTTCGTCGGAGAAAACTGTCGAAGGTTCGAATCGGAGGAGATAATGGAAGATTGGATCGCAATTGCAGGGCGTTGCGCTAAGCAATTGGCGTAGGAGTTATTGGTTAGGCCGTGGATGTAAAAGGGATAGAGGTTGCTGTTTGATTGGAATGGCTCGGCGCTGCGCAGAGCAAGTGATGGATTATCGCGGAATGATCCGCGAAGGTGCAGAAATAACCAAAAGGATGTTCCGATGAAGGAAGAAGATAATCGTCGCCGTCAAAGGTGGCGTCGGCGTTATCAGTGATGGAAGCAATGGCCAAACGAAGGTGCGGAGTGTTTGTTGTCAAAATAACGAATGATCGTCGTTGCTGTGGTAATCAAATCCGGGAGTTAACCGAAGAAAGGACCAAGGGACCCGCGAATATGCGAAGAGTTTTGTTAGGGTAATCCGCGTCGGAAGGAGATAACCGGCGGAGTCGACGAAATGACCGAGCGTAGGTGCGTGGGATAACCAAAAGAATGTTCGTGATCGTAGATCGTTCTTTGAGGAGCAGTTATCGAATTGTCGATGTCGGCCTTGGATGTGGATGAAAGCAACTAACTGAAGGATGAGTTGCAGTTTGTGGTGGTTGGAAGTGGTGCTTAGCACAATCAAATGGGCGTCGATGGTCCTTTATGGGGATGATGGATGCGGAAGGAAAAAATGGATGGGTGATTGCAATCGGCGTGTCCGGTGCAATGGGCTTTCATTAAAGACGGCGGTGGTCTTTAGGTTGTAATTGTAACTGTAAGCCAGAGAGCTGGTTGTGGGTTACAAGGCTTGTGAGAGCGAGGACACCCCCTGATCCACAAGCAGGGAACAGAAGGAAGATGTACGTCCAGGGTGCGGCCCTCAGAAGGGAGGCGCCGCAAGAAACGAAACCTGGAGTGGAGGTCTATTGATACAGCCCGTCGCCGAGTCCCGTATCAAGTATCCTCTGGCGGTAACCGGACAGTTGAGGTGCTGAACGGGCGGAGATAGGTAGCTTAAGGTATCCACTTGGTAGTGGAAGGTATAAGGGCTCTATAACCTGTTGTTACTCTAAAAATCGACCAAAAGGTATAGGATAATTGAAATTTAAAGAGATGTGAGCTCAGAGAGAGATTCTTAATTTTACTGTGTATTTTACTGTATTCGACCGGTATCCCTGTGTTATTCGTGTTGTATATAGGGATGTCAAGAACCAGTCGTCGATCATGTGTAATTCGTCATAAGACAGAGAACACATGATATGACCTAAATGTCTGGATACTTGAAGTCATTTTTATCTCTGGAGGAGTATAAGTAACTTTTCAAGTGTAGAATGGATATAATTCCTGTAGAACGTACGTAAGTAGGGTACGTGTATTTTTGACCGACAACATGAACACAGTGCAAATCTTTCCAGTCCCTAACCAAAATATAATTCAATCTTCAACCCAAAAACCCATCAGATTTGAACACAGTGCAAATCTTTCCAGTACCTAACCAAAATATAACTCAATCGTCAACCCCAAAACCCATCAGATTTGAACACTGTGCAAATCTTGCCAATCCCCCACCAAAATATTACTCAATCATCAACCCAAAAACTCACTAGATTTGAAGACAGTGCAAATCTTTCCAGTCCCTAACCAAAATATAATTCAATCGTCAACCCAAAAACCCACCAGATTTGAACACTGTGCAAATCTTGCCGATCCCCCACCAAAATATAACTCAGTCATCAACCCAAAAACCCACCAGATTTGAACACAGTGCAAATCATGCCAGTCCCCTACCAAAATATAACTCAGTCATCAACCCAAAAACCCAACAGGTTTGAACACAGTGCAAATCCTGCCAGTCCCCCACCAAAATATAACTCAGTCATCAAACCAAAAACACACCAGATTTGAACACAGTGCAAAATTTTCCAGTCCCTAACCAAAATATAATTCAGTCATCAACCCCAAAACCCACCATATTGGAACACAGTGCAAATCCTGCAAATCCACCTTCAAACTATAACTCAGTCATCAACCCAAAAACCCACCAGATTTGAAGACAGTGGCAAATCCTGCCAGTCCCCGACCAAAATAGAACTCAGTCATCAACCCAAAAACCCACCAGATTTGAACACAGTGCAAATCCTGCCAGTCCCCGACCAAAATATAACTCAGTCATCAACCCGAAAACCCCACCAGATTTGAACGCTGTGCAAATCCTGCCAGTCCCTGACCAAAATATAACTCAGTCATCAACCCAAAAACCCACCAGATTTGAACACAGTGCAAATCTTTCCAGTCCGTAACTAAAATATAATTCAATCGTCAACCCAAAAACCCACCAGATTTGAAGATAGTGCAAATCCTGCCGATCCCCCACTTAAATATAACTCAGTCATCAACCCAAAAACCCACCAGATTTGAAGACAGTGCAAATCCTGCCAATCCCCAACCAATTTCTACATTCCCCCCCCCCCCCCCCCAAACCCCCCCCCCATAAACTCTGTCTAGAAGGTTACGTTGTCAACGCTTAGGGTTAGTGTTAAACGTTCAACTAACAACTCACCAATTTCATTCGTACCAGTACCGGTACCGAGGGGGGTACCGGGTCAATCTCACACTTTTTTGGTACATTCATACACTTTTACCATACACTTTTCAACTACAACAATACCTACGATAGGTATGATCATAGTCTTCTGTTCTCCAGATTCTTCGCTACCAAAAAAATGAACCATTGTTCTTTTTAAAATTCAGTACTATTTCTACATAATGGTACGTGAATCATTTTTCTTTTTTAAAATTCAGTACTACCTTTACATAATGGTACGCACACAGCCAAATGCACACACACACACTATGAGTACGAGTACCGGTACACCACATTTGTTTCATTTGGATTTTCACGTGAT
This sequence comes from Pseudo-nitzschia multiseries, assembly GCA_037355745.1. Taxonomy (NCBI): domain Eukaryota; phylum Bacillariophyta; class Bacillariophyceae; order Bacillariales; family Bacillariaceae; genus Pseudo-nitzschia; species Pseudo-nitzschia multiseries. Next base: position 10,959,082 of record CM074782.1, on the reverse strand, counting down.
ACTCCTTTAATATGTATTTTCTGTACCAATAGCTGTAGAATTAAGTACTGACATTTTTACTCCCAAATCCCTACTGCTATTGGTACAGGAAATACCAAAATCAACACCACACCTTCCCTTATCTCGTCCATCGACCATGGAAATCCCCCCCCCCCCCCCCCTGGCTGCAAGAACGGCAACAACAGCAACAACAGCGCAAGCGCAAGCCACAGCAATAGCAAGCGTGGCAGCAAGCGATTCTTGCAACAGCGAGCCCGGCAGCAAGCAATAGCAACAGAGACTTGCAGCGCGAGTCCTTTGACCGACTGTCGCAAGTTTTTCTTTTCCGACGTCGCTGTGTACAAATCCTACCATTAACAAGAAGTTGGATTGGAAATACTATCGAACTTCGGTCAAGCGAGCAATCGGATCGGAACGAGCAAAACGCCGCTGCTCGCTGCTGGCTTCCTGCTGCTCGAAAGGCCGCTCCAAAACGCTGCTCAAAACGCCGCTGCTCGCTGCTGGCTGCTGGCTTCCTGCTGCTCCAAAACGCCGCTTGAAACGCCACTGCTGGCTTCCTGCTGGTCCAAAACGGCGCTCCAAACGCCGCTGCTTGCTGCTGGCTTCCTGCTGCTTGAAACGGCGCTCAAAACGGCGCTCCAAAATGGCGCTCCAAAAAACCGCTTGATTGTCATTTGAATACCCTTCCCGCTCCAAATCGAAGCAGAGTAACATGTAGGTATTTGAGCTGGTGTAATTTTGTACTATTTGTACGGTGGCGGACCTTCATGGTCTGTTCTATCGAAGGAGAAACAGAAGGGTCGTTGGAGGGTCGTAACTCGCCATCCAAATAGCCGTTCGATTGCCATTCGAGTATCTGTTATTTGTCGAATCGTCTCTTGGCGTCTGAACCACAAGCACTGCCAGGTACGATCTAGGGGAATGGTGTATTCTTTGTTGCTCCGCCGGCGTTCGAGCAACAACGACAATGACAATGACGACGACAACGACAACGACTAAAGTTAATTTTCGTTGCTCCCCTAAGCTACAAACGCAAAGCCGTTCAACATAATTGATACCGCCTCGTCATTGCGGACATTTTGGTACCATTTTGGTTCCCTAGCTTCCAATATTCAGGGAGATATCATTTTTTTACTGTCACCATTCTTGTTCTTGGTCTCGTTGTTGATTTGTTGTTTGGTGGTGTGCTTCTTGCTTCTTGCTTCTTTTTGTTTTCATTTTCGGGTTTCGGTTTCGGTTTCGGTTTCGGTTTCTCGCTGGATTACAGAATTGGATTACTTTCTTTTAGGGCCTACTGGTGTAATCAGGTGAGGTGCTAATGAATTGATTAAAAATTAACTAATGTTTCTTAGTAAGAGCTCCTTGAGTTTTGGTGTAATAATTTAGTAATCCAGTTGGCCAAATTACATGGAAAATCGGTCATACTCGTGGATTACAGTTTTTTCTCTCTTTGTTTTCGTGAATCGAATCGAAATTTCCGAGACGAAAAAAAAATCGAAACTCCTCCTCACTTCTTTCCTTCCTAATCCATCTAATTGCAACTGAATAACAAACAAATAACAGATACTAAAATTAACTAATTCAATTTCACCACACTGGGGTGACGCGATTCAACCATCATGTCCTCGTCGTCCTCGTCGAAGGGGCGAAAGAAGAACAAGAAGAAAGGGGGAAACGCGGTGTCATCGACGGTAGATAGCTGTAAGTACATCAGGTCCGACTCATTCATGTACGGTACGGTACAAATTGTACCAAATCTAAAAAGTCCGATTGTATTTGTCACCAACTCTCTCATAAAGTACCGTATGAGAAACGACGGGCCGATGATGACGACGATGAGAATTGTATGATTTTTATCTGTATTCAGGTTAAATTTTATGGTTACTTGCAACCAAAAAAATGAGAGTTTGCTACCATAAAAATGAACGCGCGCCACTATATATTACTATTGCTTTTAGAAGAAGCATCTCATTTCCGTAAATAATTGTTTGGCTAAGCTTTTTAGCGATTTTTAGTCGTAGCGTTTGTACCAAGTCTACTTGTTAAAAACAGATTTTTTTAATATGTCTACGTATTTTCCCCCCCCCCAAACCCCCCCCACATAAACTCAGTCTAGAAGGTTACGTTGTCAACTCTTAGGATTAGGGTTAGTGTTTAACGTTCAACTAACAACTCAACCAATTTGTGTAGGTTTCTACGAGAGTAGACTTCTACACAATTTTCGTACCAGATAATTACTGGTATTGAATTTGCGTAGCATTCTACTACAGTAGCTTTCTACATGCTTTTTGTACTAGATAATTCCTGGTATTGAATTTGCGTAGCATTCTAGAAAAGTAGCTTTCTACACGCTTTTAGTACCCGGATAATTCCTGGTATTGAATTCGCGTAGTATTCTACGACAGTAGCTTTCTAGTACATGCTTTTTGTACTAGATAATTCCTGGTATTCAATTCGTGTAGGTTTCTACAACCATTGATTTCTACACGATTTTTGTACCAGATAATTACTGGTATTGAATTTGTGTGGCATTCTACGACAATAGATTTCTACATGCTTTTTGTAGTAGATAATTTCTGATATTGAATTTGCGTAGCATTATACTACAGTAGCTTTCTACACACTTTTTGTACTAGATAATTCCTGGTATTGAATTTGCGTAGCATTCTACGAAAGTAGCTTTCTACACGCTTTTCGTACCGGATAATTCCTGGTATTGAATTTGCGTAGTATTCTACGACAGTAGCTTTCTAGAACACGCTTTTTGTACTAGATAGTTCCTGGTATTCAATTCGTGTAGGTTTCTACGACCATTGATTTCTACACAATTTTTGTACCAGATAATAACTGGTATTGAATTTGTGTGGCATTCTACGACAATAGATTTCTACATGCTTTTTGTAGTAGATAATTTCTGATATTGAATTTGCGTTGCATTCTACATCAGTAGATTACTACATGCTTTTTGTACTAGATAATTTCTGGTATTGAATTCGGGTAATTTTTGTGCAATTCCAGGGCACAAACTAACTTATTGGCTAATGACTAAAATTATTCTAAAATTCATACTGACTAAAGTATCAGCCTGTTTCTTGTCCAGGTTTGTTTCATAGTCTACCCCATCCATAGTATGAGCAATATTTATCCTGAAATTGCAGTCAATGCCACACATTTGCACTCAAAACTGACTAGGACTTACTATTTTGGTACATGCATGTCCAGGGACAAACATTATTCTAAAATTCATACTGACTAAAGTATCAGCCTGTTTCTTGTCCAGGTTTGTTTCATAGTCTACCCCATCCATAGTATGAACACTATTTATCCTGAAATTGCAGTCAATGTCACACATTTGCACTGAAAACTGACTAGGACTCACTATTTTGGTACATGCATGTCCAGGGACAAACATTATTCTAAAATTCATACTAACTAAAGTATCAGCCTGTTTCTTGTCCGGTTTGTTTCATAGTCTACCGCATCCATAGTATGAACACTATTCATCCTGAAATTGCAGTCAATGCCACACATTTGCACTCAAAACTGACTAGGACTCACTATTTTGGGTACATGCATGTCCAGGGACAAACATTATTCTAAAATTCATACTGACTAAAGTATCAGCCTATTTCTTGTCCGGTTTGTTTCATAGTCTACCACATCCATAGTATGAACACTATTTATCCTGAAATTGCAGTCAATGCCACACATTTGCACTCAAAACTGACTAGGACTCACTATTTTGGTACATGCATGTCCAGGGACAAACATTATTCTGAAATTCATACTGACTAAAGTATCAGCCTGTTTCTTGTCCGGTTTGTTTCATAGTCTACCCCATCCATAGTATGAACACTATTCATCCTGAAATTGCAGTCAATGCCACACATTTGCACTGAAAACTGACTAGGACTCACTATTTTGGTACATGCATGTCCAGGGACAAACATTATTCTAAAATTCATACTAACTAAAGTATCAGCCTGTTTCTTGTCCGGTTTGTTTCATAGTCTACCCCATCCATAGTATGAACACTATTCATCCTGAAATTGCAGTCAATGTCACACATTTGCACTGAAAACTGACTAGGACTCACTATTTTGGTACATGCATGTCCAGGGACAAACATTATTCTAAAATTCATACTAACTAAAGTTTTAGCCTGTTTCTTGTCCGGTTTGTTTCATAGTCTACCACATCCATAGTATGAACACTATTTATCCTGAAATTGCAGTCAATGCCACACACTTGCACTCAAAACTGACTAGGAATCACTATTTTGGTACATGCATGTCCAGGGACAAGCATTATTCTAAAATTCATACTAACTAAAGTATCAGCTTGTTTCTTGTCCGGTTTGTTTCATAGTCTACCCCATCCATAGTATGAGCAATATTTATCCTGAAATTGCAGTCAATGCCACACATTTGCACTCAAAACTGACTAGGACTCACTATTTTGGTACATGCATGTCCAGGGACAAGCATTATTCTTAAATTCATACTGACTAAAGTATCAGCCTGTTTCTTGTCCGGTTTGTTTCATAGTCTACCCCTATCTATAGTATGAACACTATTCATCCTGAAATTGCAGTCAATGCCACACATTTGCACTGAAAACTGACTAGGACTCACTATTTTGGTACATGCATGTCCAGGGACAAACATTATTCTAAAATTCATAATGATTAAAGTATCAGCCTGAGACTTGTCAATATTGTTTCATAGTCTCCCCAATCCATAGTATGAGCAATATTTATCCTGAAATTGCAGAAAATAACACACTTTTGCACTCAAAAAGTAACTGAGAAACACTATTCTGGTTACTTGTTCATACAAAAATAAAAAAACAATAACCAAAAATTACGGAGACTATTCTTTGTACACCACATCTCTACGGAGGAATGGATCCACTGGACACGTTAACATCTATATCAAGAACCAATCATATCCTGACGAGGAAAGTTACACTACTTAAATTTAGTCTGTTTTTGATGGACTAGTACAAAAAGACATCGAATACATTCAAAAAATGTACTCCATAGAAAATAACAAAACAACAAAAAGGGCTTTTCCTGCAACACCGTTGCAGAAAATGAAAAGACAATAGGTACGAGAATCAATGCTTGGGCAACGTACGATTACCCTCAGTGGAACCTACGGATTGTGGTCCGCGCCAAAATTTTCAGGACACCACATTGCAGAATATCACGGCATGCGCAAACAAAAGATAGGCAGGCGCCAGTAAAACAACACTCACAGGTAGTACAATTAATAGTAATACAGCACTTCCTGGGAGGCAGTAAATCAAGCACTTACAGCGCGTACAGTATCAATGAAAAAACATGCCAAACGCTTCCTTCAAACAACATTATTATCATAAAAATAGCGCGCCAAATCAATCAAAGGAGAAAACGGTAAGTTGAGGTGCACGATTTAACAAAAAAATAATGGTAGAACTTAGTAGTTGCAGTCCGGTGACAGGTAAAACCATTGTTACCAATAACACAAACAGCCCGCACAGCAGTGTATCGGGAAGTGACCAAACAAACACAAACGATAGCCAAACATATAGAACCACCAACAGTAGCAACAGAAATATTCTACAGACAACAAAAGAATCCGAATAACGATAACTTGGAAAACAACATTGTCAAACACGTCAAAGAAACAGCGTTCAGGGAATTTATATTCCCGCCAGAGAATACATTTGTGAAGGCAACGATATTCAACATTGCAAAACTAACAAATAACAATGAAATACCAAATACGATCGCTATAAAGGAACAAAAGTGGAGTGGAATTTATTGCCGAGCAGTCACTATGTGTAGACACAATGCTCAAACTCTTGCCAGGAAAAACTACAAAGGTAAGCAACCAGCAATAAAATGATTGCCAGCATGCACTCTTTCATAATCCTTTCTAACATTTTGGTCATATTAACACTGACATGTAGACGATAAAAAGAACAACCAGATACCAGATAGTTTCCCAGGAACGGTTCTAATCACGGACACCCAAGACGTGAACTCAGAAAATAGGTACCAATTGCACGAAGACTATTGGCGGAAAAGTTCACCAGCATTCAAATACTTCATGAAAAGAATTCTTGGAGAGGTGTCACCAAAACAGACAGACTTCAAAAGAAAATCAGTCAGAATGACAGTCAGTAACATTTTCACCCCAAGCGATGAAGCTTTTGCATTGCTTTTCCTTTACAACGACTACAACTCGTGGCTAAACACAACAAAGGGCACAGAGGTTGAGAAAAAAATTCACTGACGGTAAGTCAGGAAATAAGGAGGGATGGAGTAACGAGGGACAAAATCTTTACGAATACCTAGTAAGCGAATTAGAAGAACGAAGGGAGGAACAACAGTCAAAAGAATTAGAGACGGAACTACTTAAAATGTACCAAAAACAAAATGGCAATCATAAACAACAAGATAAGGAGGAGGATGAAGAAAGTAAAAAGGGAAAAAGACGGAAGAGAAAACGTAGCTTGCTTCAGATTCTCGGCGAGGATACCGAGGAATACAAATTATACCTCAAATACATGAAAAATGAACCAGAGTAATTGGTGATAACAACATCATTAGAGTAGCACGGCTAGTTCATTATTATTTTATGGTTTGCACAATATTGTTCCGGGTGTGCTGTTCGAATATAATGCAATAAACGAGGTATTTGCAAAAGCTGATAAAATACTTTCATATTCGTTACAAAATATGTTTGTTGTATTTTGGTATTTGATATGCGTAGCGTGAATATTGTGAAATGTCGGAGATTATTGCAAATGCGGATAAAATACTTTCTTATGAGTACAAAAATATGGTTGTTGGCTTTTGATATTCGATAAATGTAGTGTGAGTATTGTGAAAGCAACATAACAGAATACATTGCTGGTTATCAAGAAGCAAGCTCGTATATTTGTTAAGAAATTTGTATCAACGCTACAACAATATCAGTGTACATAGAGGATATTATTACAAAACATGAGGAGTTTCGTGTGGAAAAAACAAAAATTGAATGGCGAATAAATATTATTGGGGTAAGCATGAAACAAAATTGTAGAATAGAAAGATTCTGAAGCAAGCATGGTACGAGGGCTGAACAAAACGGTGGCGAAAATAGACCTACTTGAAATTGTTGCGTGCAAAAATAGGTAGAGAATTATTTATTGTGCGTGCAACAAAATGTTTCAGGAATTTTTAAAAACATCGCAGGAATATGACGAAAGCATGAGCATCGTTTATGTGACGTGCTTGTAATTCAAATGCCATAGATACACCAGTCCCCGAGATTGGAGCAGTGCAGTGCTTGTAGTTGGGACGTCGGGGCGAGAGTAGCAGCAACAGCACGTAGTTCGGACGCCGGGGCGAGAGTAGCACCAGCAACAGCACGTAGTTCGGACGCCGTGAATACACCGTTCCCCTAGATTGGAGCAGCGCGGTGCTTGTAATTGGGGCCAAAAGCCTTGCTCTTTCAGGGTGGAATAGTTTGAACCATGGTTGCTGGAAGGCGCTATTCCCATGGTCAAAAAAAGCAAGAAGAAGAAGAGTGTCTTGAGATTCAAATTAATGTGATGACGACAACTCAAATCAAAACACCATCTCCCCCTCCCAGCACACAAAGGACCGGCAATCACTTACAGTCTGATAGAATGGGTTGCTTGTTGTTCTAATACTAGCATAGGAAGCAGCGAAAATGGTCTATTCCCATGGTCGGGAAGGGGCTATTCCCATGGTCGAAAGAAGCAAAAAAAAGAAGAGTGTCGTGAGATAGGAATAAACAAATGACTGTTGACGACGACGTCTCAAATCAGAACACCATCTCCCCCTTCCAGCAACCAAAGGGCCGGCAATGACTTACAGTGTGCTATGATGGGTTTATAGTTGTTGTAATAGGAAAGGAAGCAGCGAAAATGGTCTATTCCCATGGTCGGGGAAGCAATTTGGTTTTGCAAAGTGGTTGACTTTGAAAAAATGAATTACAACGGGGGAAAACAGCAATAAATCAAGGTTGTAGTAGGGATTCTACTTGATTCTACACAAGTGTCAAGGAATCAAATGAGCAAAATCCCTGTTGCGACTGTTGCTAATTCCGCGTTAGTTCCCTCTTTGCCATATATATTGCTCAACACCCGGAGTTGGTATGTGAGCGACAAACGCTTAAAAATACTAAGTTACTTATGATAAAAGGCTTAAAAATACTTTTGACTGGTAAAAACAATCCAGGATGTAGTAGGGATTCTACTAGCTCCAACTGTACGGGGAAAACCTAAAAAAACCTTTTACATCCAGGATCTAGTAGGGATTCTACTAGATTTTACACAAGTCGTGTCAAGGAATCAATCAATCTTGTAGTGCTGCTGCTTAATCCCGTGAGTTAGTACCCTCTTTGTAGTGGTACTAAAGTATTTTTAGAAGATTTTCACACACAACTTCGTGTGTTGAGCAAATACTTACTTGCTCAACACACGACGTTGTGTGTGAAAATATCCTAAAAATACTTTTTGAGTTGCTCAACACGGAGCCGGAAAAATTACTTAAGAACCAAAAGTAGTACTAAAGTATTTTTTCACACATACAACACGGTGGACTGCGGGGAGAGCAGGTTCATCCTTGTCCCCCCGCGAAATTGCAGCAACAACGCTAGTAGCAAGAACCCCCCCCCCCCCCCCCCCTCAACAGCAGCAACAACAAGCAACCGACGCTCGATAGCAAGCAGAAGATCCCCCCTCCTTCCCTTTGTGCTCTCCCTTACGACCATGGTATTACATACCTAACCACCCCTCCTCCTTGCTCTCCTCCTCGTAGTATTCGGGTGGGGTGGGGGGGGGGGGGGGGGTGTAACAAGCTGCTTGTTTCCTCGGCCCGGGGGGCCTCGTAAACAAGCAGCTTGTAACACCCCCTCCCCCCTGAATACTACTCGGAGTCGAATTGGTTGGCACGACTCATCCCCTCTCTAAAGAAAAACTTTCTTAAGAAAAATCCTCGGCGCATGCGCCTTGGATTTTTCTTTAGAGAGTTTTTCTTTAGAGAGGGGATAAGTCATGCCAAACAAAACGGAGGAGGGGTAGTTACATATAGTACCACCAAAATGGTACCACTGAGCCGTACTACCGTACCGTTTGTACTTGTTCCTACGAGTCCTCCTTGGTACCACCGATCGGTACCATACCGGTTCAGCCTTGTTCCCCCCCCCTGTAGTAGCATCGAAACGCCACCACTCCCCCTGCTGTAGCAGCATCATAACGCTACTACTGGTACTCCCCCTGGACCTCCTCTTCCATTGTGCTAGTCCTTCCAAAGCCATAGAGATTACCATGTCAACACCCCTTTCCTCCTTTAGCTCCTCCTTGTAGTATCAGTGGGGAGGAGGGGTGTTACTTGGTCCCACTCTAGCTGCTTGTTTCCTCGGCCCGGCCTCGTAAACAAGCAGCTAGTAGAGTGGTACCAAGTAACACCCCTCCTCCCCACTGATACTACTCGGAGTCAATTTGGTTGGCACGTGTCATCCTCTGTAAAGAAAAACTCCCTTAAGAAAAATCCTCGGCGCGTGCGCCTCGTATTGCGCCTCGGATTTTTCTTAAGGGAGTTTTTCTTTAGAGAGGGGATGACACGTGCCAACCAAAACGGAGGACGGGGTGTTATCTATTAGTACCGTACAAAAAAACTCTTTGTAGTACAAAAAAATTGCGTACCTCGACAGATCGTGGGGTACCAAACATTGTACTAGTGCCTATGTAGAATTGTTTAGCCGGTTGTACTAGCCCAGGTTCAAATGCAAATGCGACATTGTACCAGTATGATACACATAAAATGCAACCCGGGTTGAATTTTCCTGGCTGCGTGCAACTTTGTACTGTACATTCTGTAGACCTAGATACCCCATTTGGCACCCTCCAAAAACAAAGGTGCGGTTACGTTTTTTTTACTAGCACCGTACAGTCCAGGTTGCATATTCAACCTTAAGAGGGTTGCATTTTTAGTTGCTTTTTATTGCTGTATTTTAACACGAGGTGCGCAACTTATGCAACCCACACCATTGAGTAACGGCCCATTATTTCACTTGTTTTTGGCGACACTCGGTAAGACTCCACTTTGGTTTCTTAGCTCATACTAACGCATCAATTAGACTCCACTTTGGTTTCTTAACTTCGATTCAACAATTCAACGCTCACTATTTGTTCCACTCACTATTTAGCTCATATTTTTGATCCAAAGTAAACGAAAACAAGTACTAGCAAGCAACACGCAAGAAGAAGGTATGCCCTGAGTACTCAGTACAAATCCCCGAGCTGTTAGAGCCAGGGAACGGCGTGCTGCAGCCCGCGCTGCTGCAGCCAACACTGTAGCGTTTGAAAGAGCCTTCCCCCTTCCAGCAGGTGGCTGGAGTTTGGAAGAAATCCGGAACGCTACATCCCTTCTAGATTTCCGGAACAGTGGATCTCCTACTCACCCTCCTCCTCCTCCTCCTCCCCGCCCTCCTGCGGGAACAAGAACAGGAAGAATAATTCAACGTTTGGAAACAAGCCAGCGTGGCTGATTGGCAACACTTGAAAGGGCTCGCGCTCAACTTGGCGAGGATCATCATCATCGACGGGCTGCTGCCGAAGAACAAGAAGAACAAGAACCCCTTGAATCGGATGATGAAGCAACAGCAGCATCAAACGCGGACGCAGATGGTGTGGAGGACGATGACGAATGACACAGCAGCCACACCTCGACGAGGGGGCCAAGTTGCAGAACCAACACCTGTCCTACCAAACAATGTGAATGCTCCCACCCAAGTATTAAGATACCACAAGTCATTGCTGATGCTGATGGATTTCTTGCATGAATGCAAATATCCCACGGACAAGATGTTCACTACTGAGGAGCTTGCTGTCATTACACCCAAGGATATCTACAGATGGATGTGTTTCAAGGTGTATGGGAAAGTAGACCCTGGAACAAACGATAATCCAAGACTTGGTTGATCAAGTACTCTGATGTACTGGAAAAAGGCTATTTCATACTTCATGCCAAGCCATGCCGCCTGGAATGAAGCCACACGCGTAGGAAATCCCACGAAGTCACGCTGCATTAATAACCTTATTAAAGCAGTGAAGAAGAAAGAGACTCGGCGCCTAGGAAAGGAGAGCCGAGCTGATCGGTGCTTCACAAATGAAGAGTTCCTCCAAGTGCTTGATCTAGCAAAGGGACACAGCATTGCTCAGCTTCGACACCAAGCAATGTTGAAGTTCCAGCTTCATATGATTGGTAGGGGCGAGGATACATCCCATATGAAGAAGGTTAAGTTGGAAGCCAGCCTAAACTATACCGGTTACATTACAGCGCAGATGGGATGGTCAAAGAATGTCCAGGATGAAGGTGACTGTCCACTGCAGCTGCTAATGGGGGCTATGGATTATTGATACTGTGTTCTGCTTGGGCTTGCAATCTATTTGGAGGTGTGGCTAAGCACTGGCGCGGGCTGTTTGAGTCAGTGGTTGTTTGCAGAAGGACACACTGTGTTTGATTCCTCTGTAAAGGTGCAAGATGCAGAAACAAATTCTTGCAAGACCACCTATCAGAATGCCCTCAGGAGAATCATCAAGGATCCAGAGTTCAAACCTGTTACTGATAGGAAGCTTGGCACTCACTCTGTTAAGAAGTGGGGTAGTACTATGGCACGCAGAGCAGGAGCTACTAGGGATGATGTCAACTACAGAGCTAGATGGAAGACTAGAGGCATGCAAGAAGACTATCTGGATGTACAGTTGGATTGGCCGGACATTAATGCAGCTAGTAAGCTTTGTTACAAGGGTATCTGTCAGTACAAAGAGAAAGATGGTAGTGGCATTACATCCGATTGGCTTTGCAATGCAGTCGCGCCAGCAATTAGAGCCAAGTTTGGCCCTACAGTCGGCGCCATCCTTGCAAAGCCCTTGCTTTGGGCTTGCTTTGATGCAGCAGCAGTTGATATGGTTCCAGCTGGGTTGAAGGCTCAGATTCTTAATCGATATCGCCTGTTGGAGGGCCGGATGGAGGATGAAGAAGCAAATCCTATGGAAAAGGTTCAAGTGATTGCTTCAAATAATGATGGAATCGTGTTCTTGGATGAAATTCCTACCACAGATGATGAGATTGCAAGGGGAGTGAGAGGGCATGGACATCAATGGAAGAATGCTATATATGCAAAGATGTGTACCACACAGAACCATGTTGCAGAGCTCAGGAACCATAACATTGCAGAGATAGCAGAGATGAAGAGACAGGTGAAGCAGTTGCAACAGATCTGTAGGGGGATTGCAATGGCGCCGGCGCGTCGATTTGGTGGAGGCAGAGGAGGGAGAGGACCGGCTCTAGTGGATGCCGCGCCCGGGCTTCCAGAGGGGCAGCGACCTGCAACCTTGTATGCCACTCCAAGAACCATCCAAGCCTTGTGGGATGAGTACCAAAATGGAATAGGAGGGAGGAAGCCAGCAAGGGAGTTCACTGCAGCTGAGCGCGGGCGAGTGAAGTTCAAGTATTCCAACAGGAAAGTCGTGTGGAGTTGTATGGAGAGGCTCTTGAATTGTGGCAACGATGTGAACACTGCCATCAGCAAGATCAAGCGTGCTTATGGTGACGTGTCCATCACAAAGCTAATCAAGGCAATAAGGGCAGATGAACGCCGTGGTGGTAATCCGGCACTTCAATGAGCAGCTATTGCTGCTGGATGGATTCGTTCGATTGATCCTCCATTTGACCGAACGGGGGTTGTTCGATTGATTTGTTCGAGCGATTTGTTGGTGTTTGATTGTTGTTGGTTCGATGGTTGGTCTGATTGATTCAATCGATTGATCGATGGAGGAGAGGAGTAGCTTGTTGGATAGGGCGTCCGAGAACTGTTTCTTCGACCCCCCGCGGGCTATCGCGCGCTATTTTTACAATTCTCGACCCTATTTTTTAAATTTCCTACCTTTTTAGGTCGCGTGTCTACTAAAATACCTCGCGCGTCGCACACCTTTACTTTTGAGACAAATATCTCGTCACTCCTCAAATAAAATAACTATTTTAGGGTTAAGGATATCATATTCGTTTCGTGACAAGCACTATTTTGTGTACAACTTGTGCACGAATGACTTATTTCATTTTCTCAACATGTTTCCACCATACCGGTATAATGGGCTCCGACCCAAATCCTCCAACTCCAACTCAAATCCCAGCTCCAACTCCATGTCAACTCCAAGTCGAATCCACCCCAGGCGGGCTATTGCACTCAAGGGTTTTGTTCGTGTTTAACGCCAGGAAGATCCGCTGTATTTTCAGAAGCTACACCGTCGGAATCGCCACTCCAATGTTGTTCGCTCCTCTCAAATAACCCGCTTTGTGGATAGATGCTGTTGGTTACATTCGGATCGACTTGATCATCGCTAGTAGGATCGACGCTTTCAATTTTAACATTTGGATCATTTCTTTTTTCTTCACGAATCTTACGAATCATTTTTTGGTGTCGATTAATCTCTTTCCTGTGATAAACAACCATTTTCCAGTGTTCTTGTTCGAGATTGGCTGGGTGTTCCTGAATCACCTTTTGTAGTTTGTAAATTCCCTCCATGGTTGGTTCGACTGTCGATTGGATGATTAGTATTAGTAGTATCAGTAGAGTAGATTATCTATTCGAAGATTAGGTCGTAGTATCACCTAACACGTTGGTATTTGTTTTCCTCGTCGGAAAGATAATGAAATAATCAATTATAATGATGAAGTACTAGCGAAAATAATGTATTACTAGTATCTACTAGTAATAACTCATGCAAAATAGCGTACTAGTTGGTTTTACCGGTACATGAAAGTCGGAATCAACTCGATCGTAATCAACAAAACAATTGTCCACGATTTCCATTTCGATAATCAACAACGCAATTGTCCACGATTTCATACTAGTATCTACTAGTAATAACTCATGCAAAAATAGCGTACTAGTTGGTTTTACGGGTACATGAAAGTCGGAATCAACTTGATCGCAATCAACAAAACAATTCTCCACGATTTCCATTTCGATAATCAACAACGCAATTGTCCACGATTTCCATTTCGATTCACATTTCCGTGCACCTTATGGAAGAACTGACGCGCCTGCCAACAAATGTTTGGAATAACTGATGGGATTGACCCGTCCGGCGCTGTGTATTAACCCTCTTAAGGAGTTGACTGTACGTACTGTTCACTACTAAACATATTGTACGAGGAATGTTGCAATCATCACTAAGTAGTAATTACTTTACGGACCATTTTTGCAATCGAAGTACGGTAGTAAGGAAATCTACCGTACAAGAAAACACATCACACACAAAGTAACACATGTAATTTTTTCCTTTCAACGATTCATCTTTGTGATCTCCTTCGTTTCGACCCCATCTACTGATATTTTCCTTCAAACAACTCCGCAACATCATGCCTCCTGTTATGAAAACCCCTCTTCTATTCTACTGCCGTTGTTGCGCGCTGAATGGCAAAAACTCCAAGTTTTTAGGATATAAATCCACGGCAAACAAGCAGGGTACTTTGAAATACGTCTCCGTTGGCCTAAGAAGACATCTTTATTGTCTTGATGAGTGCCGGGATTTCTACCATAGTCAGGGTCTAATTAAACGAAAGATCTATAACCTCTCCACCTCTATCAAAGTGCAGCCTACCTTGCCGTCTGTTCAACATTCTCCGTCTGATTTTGGGATGACTATGACACAAAACGGTCCATCTGTTCCCCCTTCCCATCTCTCCCAGCAACACACTGTCACAAGTCAGTCAGCGACGGGTCTTCATTCTGTTCTAAACCAACAGATTGTACATGATGTCTTTTTACCGCCAATGGATCGGAACGCCATTGAATCTTACATGGCTGTTTCTGCTGTTCAAGATGAAGATGCATTCCCGCTGAATAATGATATCGACAATTCCGATGACGAGGATGACAATGACGATGACGTAAATGAAAATAATGACAACAATTCTACCAACAACATTGATTGTGGAGACAACGAAGAAGATAACACTAATGGTTCCGCTGTTAATGTCGTTACTGCTCAGCCCGCCCCTCCACCACCATCTTTTCATGAAAGCATTAATTTGAACGAAAGAGAGGATGCATTTCAAAGCCACACAAAACTACCGCCGCCCCCTCATCTTCTTGCTGAATTGGAACTCATGAATTTAATGGCCAGACATAAATTGCCACTGAACACATTCAAATCCATTTTCCAGTGGGCAAAGAAAAGTCAAATGAGACCGGGTTTTGATTTTTGCGATGCCAAAATTAGATCTCGGCAAGCAATTTTTGACAATCTCCAATCCAATCTTGGTCTCTCCGATATGAAATTTCATCCTCATATACTGAATTGGTTACCTGATAATAAGCCCACTCAGGTGTATGTCCGTTCTTTTAAGGATGCCATTTATTCTCTTCTTTCTGACCAGCAGCTAATGATAGAAGAAAACCTCTCCTTTCCCGACTATTCCACCCCTCTGTCTCCCGACAATAATCCTGAGTTGAATCCTAATTCTGTAATCTCAGAATTGCATCACGGCTCGTGGTGGAAATCTTCTTGGAAAGAAATTTGCAATCCCAATTCGCAAGAAATTCTTGTTCCTATTATATTTTACATGGACGGCATATCTTTGGATGCGCACGGACGACTTACGTTAACACCATTGAACATGACACTTGGTATTTTTAATGTGGAGACTCGTTCTCGACCTGAAGCATGGACAACTATTTACTTCCATCCCGACCCCGAATGGGAGTCAACCAGACACTCTCAGTCCTGCCACTTCAAAGGAAAAAATTCAGAATCTTCACAATGGTTTGGAAGTAGCGTTTCGTTCCTTCAAAGCCGCGTGTAACGAAGACGGTGGTATCGAATGGAATTATCTTCCGTACGCAAATCAACAGTGGAGGGTAAAAATGAAATTTGCCATTGCATATGTTATTGGCGACACAGAACTTCACGATAAATTGTGTGGAAAATACGGCTCCTTCAATAAGGGTGTCATGCGGATGTGCCGTCACTGCAACTGTTATTCTCCAAACATAAACATTCCTTCTGTTCAACCTGCAACAAAGAAGTGGTCACCTGTTGATTTCCATTGTTTTCCCGGCACAGATCTAAACGATATCAATAAGAACTTCAAAAACAACTCTCATCACAACATAAGGAATGTATTTCATGATTTATGCTTTGGTACTAATCAGAACAACATTCATTTTGCAACTCCCGGTGAATGTTTGCACATGCACCAGCTTGGTACTGCCAAACGGGCCATCGAGTCAATTGAATTGTTGCTCCGCGGAAGTGTTCCATGTGTTTATGCCCCCAATTTGAAGCACGGTGTGGCTGTTGCTAACAGTATTGGCCATTTAGCACAACGGTACGGTGGTTTGTTATCACGCCAGTCTCATAGAGATTTTCCTCGCACCAAATTTGGGACTCAGCTATTATCAACTACGAAGAAAGAAGGGCATGATTTCTCTGGAATGCTTATTTCTCTTCTGATCGCTATGGTTTCCAAACATGGATCTGACATTATTGGTGACCATCGTTTTGTAAAGAAACAGATAGAGGTAATTCAGCTAATTCTATCAATGGAAGAATTTCTTAAACACGGTCGAATGAAATATGGTTCCTTAAAGAATCTCCCAAAAACAATTGTTCACTTTATTAATTGTATAAACTCAACATGTCACAGGAAAGGGATGGGAACAAAACTAATCAAGAATCACCTGTACTTTCACCTACCAGATTATATCTCTTTATGGGGGAGCCCCGCAGGCTGGGATAGTGCTCCTAATGAGTCTCACCATAAAACTGAGATTAAAGCTCCTTCCAAGAACACGCAAGGTAATGCTGCATCACTAATCGGTCAAACGGCGAAGCGAAAGTCAGAGAAAATGATGCTAAGCCAGGCAACATATCACTTCAACTTGCATCCGCCTGATCCTCCTCCAATTGAACGACCTGATGGTGGCGGTTCTCATTTTCATATAATGAGAACCGAAAATGGGGAATCAACAATGAAGTGGCTTCGTTCTACCAACAAAACCAAACCATTTTTTCCTTCTGACATACTCGACTTTGTTTGTGATTCTGTGCTACCTTTATTGGAGAATCCTTCACACATTTGTGGAGTTACAGAGCACAATCGTTTCGATGTTGCTTGTGGGTCTAATTTTATATTTCGCTCGCATCCTTCATATAGATCGGATAGTTCTCTGCTGAACTCCGTCTGGATGGATTGGTGTTTGATGAAATTGGACTTTGATTTAAATAACAATCCCAAGCTCATACCGTGCCATCTGGTATGCTTCTTAACTGTACAGAGTTTGAAGCAGCCATACAGTAGTATTGGTGGCTATCCAATTGATACAAACGGAATGTATGCTGTGGCTCGTCGGTTTCAAGATGTGCCTAAGAAAACAGCTTCTGAATTTGTCCAACGTGGTCGCCTGATGAATTCACTGTACCTATTTCATGTCGACACTATCCATTCCGAGCTGGCAGTTGTTCCAGAGCAAGGCCTTGATGGGTCCATAACCAATTGCGATTGGCTAGTGATATCGAATCGGATCTCATGGCTAAATTATTTTGAAAGCAAAAATGCTGCTACACCACCGTCTTACGAATGTTTGTACAACGCATGCACACTACAGGACGACATCCAGTTGGAACCGTTTGAGATGGCATTGAATGATAACGAATCCAGTGATTCTCTATCCAGTTCAGAGAGCGAAAGCTCGGACAGCAGTTCCGATTGAGTACCAAGGGTGAATGTACCGGCTAACTTTAAACTATTTTTTAATATTACTATAGAGGGTTAGCTCTAAGCACAGTTTTGCGAGATACATAGGCGCTCATAATATAACACCCTTCGAATTTGGGATTCGAACAGCTATGTAATACTAATGGATTGAACAATAGAGTATCTCCTGACCTCAATGGAACTTTCACTCCATACGTGGGGAAGACAAAATAATAAATCACCTCGTCAGCAGACACTTCCGCCGGAGCAATTACTGTCAAACGAGTGTAGTACATGTCATCGTCCACATGGCATCTAGAATGGTAGTTGCGACCGATCGAAAATGCTAAGGCCTGCTGCCCAATTGCATTTAGCTTTGTACGAGACAGAATCTGAGACAACACATCCATTTCCTCCGCAACAAATGGTTCGACGTCAATTAAACTATGATGCATATGCTTCACAATTTCAACTGTTGTCTCTTCTAGCTCTAGTTTGATGCTGGGATCGACATGACTTTTGAAAACATACTCACCAATATTTGAATCCAATCTTTCTGGTCGAATTCCAATGATAGCATAATCATCATTGATACTGCCGCGCTTAACCCCTCTTCCAACGGTTGGTTTTGCTCCAACAATGGCAGGAGCAAACTGTCTCAACAATTCGATATTATTCTTCGAAGCGAGGTGTCGTTCCGCAAAATGGCGTGAAACTTTGGCAAAAATTCGCAATGATTGTTTAGAATGATCAAACGCTAGAATATGCTCATCCTTCGTACTATCCAATGTATTGTAGTTTTCGATTGACAAAGCCTGTTCCGGTTGATACTTCTTCTTTCCTCCTATCTTGCCACCCCAATCTGTCTCCATGTATTTACCTTCCACCACAGTTGCTCGGCAATATTTTTTCAGGGCTATTGTATAGACGCCATCTTTGCATGTTGAACGCCTATTCTTTTCCTTCTTCCTCGGTTTTATCCGAGACAAATTTGTATAAGTTTTGTGGCTTGTTGACACCGGTGCAGCAACCTTAAGAAAATTTGAAGACGTTTTCCATTGACTTCTGTATTCCTGTTGTCTCTTTGCTCTTTGTTTTTTGGCTCTTGCTGCAATGTTCTCTGGTGATCTTTTGAATCCCATTGTTGTTGGAGGAGACGAATTGCCAAATCGATTTGCCGTTGGACGAGTGGAAGACCAATTGCCGTTGCTGTTGCCGACGATGCAGATGGATTGGTGTTGGATTGATTGGTGTTGCGGATCGATTGGTGTCAAATCGTATGGGCCAGTGGATGAGGAGCGATTCGGGTGCTTCGATTGTTCCCCCGGTGCAGACGAATTGCCGTTCCCAGTTGCTTCTATTTGATGGTTCCCGGTTGCTTCGATCGTTCCCGGTGGTGCAGATGCAGATGCGGACGCCTATGCGGATGCCGGTTCGGATGCCAGTGCGGATACTGGTGCAGATGGAGTGGAAGACCAATCAATTGCCGTTGCCAATGCCGATAGAGTTGCCAACGTTGGTGGAGCGCCGGTGGAGGAGGAGGAGCAATTCGTTGCCGACGAGTAGGAGCGATTCAATGCCGACGATTCGTTGACCGATTGGTGCCGGTGGAGGAGGAGGAGCAATTCGTTGCCGACGAGTTGGAGCGATTCAATGCCGACGATTCGTTGACCGATTGGTGTTGCGGATCAATTGGTGTTGCGGAACAAATTCGTTGCCGACGATACGGATGCCGGTGCGGATGCCGATGCGGACGTCGGTGCGGATGGAGTGGAAGACCAATCAATTGCCGTTGCCGATACCGTTAGAGTTGCCGGTGGAGGAGTTCGATCGTTCACGTTTGCTTCAATCACTTTGCGGTTTGATCGTTCCCAGTTGCGGTTGTTGCTGTTGCTGTTGCTCTCGTGGTTCGATCGTTCCAGGTTGCGGTTGTCGCTGTTGCTCTTGCTGTTGCTCTTGCTTTGCGGTCCGATCGCTCCTGGTTGCGGTTGTTGCTGTCGCTGTTGCTCTTGCTTTGCGATTCGATCGTTCCCGGTGGCTGTTGCTGTTTCTGTCGTTGTTGCTCTCGCGGTTCGATTGTTCCCGATTGTGGTTGCTCTTGCTGTTGCTTGCTGTGGCTGTTGCTGTTGCTGTTGCTCTCGCTGTTGCTCTTGCTTTCCGATTCGATCTTTGCCGTTTTGGAGGACGACGACGAATCAATTTGGCGTTGGAGTGGAAGCCCAATCGTCGTTGCCGTTGCTGATGGAATCGTTACAGATGGCTGTTGCTGTTGCTCTCGCTATTGCTTTCCGATTCGATCGTTGCCGAATTGGAGGAGGACGACGAATCGATTTGGCGTTGGAGTGGAAGCCCAATCGTCGTTGCTGTTGCTGATGGAATCGTTCCAGATGGCTGTTGCTGTTGCTGTTGCTCTCGCTATTGCTTTCCGATTCAATCGTTGCCAATTTGGAGGACGACGACAAATCGATTTGGAATTGGAGTGGAAGACCAATTGCTGTTGCCGTTGTGCCAATGCCGATGGAGTGGAAGACAGAATGGGTGAGTATCTATTGATGTAGATAATAGAGTAAATAATAACAACAGAGTAATATAATGTACATGCCGATCGATTTGTAATTACATGCCGATCGATTCGTAATTATCACCAACTGGAAACATTAGCTGGCACCATCTGCGCTGAAAGATTTGCCGCACCTTGATCTGTTGTTCCAATCCAATTGTTGTTCTGTCGCACCTCGGTCCGTTGTTCCAATCCGTTGTTTCCAATCCGTCCCTATGAAAATAAGAAGAAAAACAGAATTGATGAAATACATTATCAGTAATGCCGGTGGAGTGGAAGACCAATATGCCGATGCCGATGCCGATGCCGATGCCGATGCCAATGCAGATGCAGATGCCGATGCCAATGCTGATCTCTCTCATTCTTACCTTTGCTTGTTCCGGCGTTCCGGCGTTCTGACAATCCTCCCGATGAAATTGTTGTTGCTGCTGCTGCCGTAGAATACTTCTTACTCCATGTCACGAAAAACAGTATCTTGTTCCAGTTGATATAGAGGCAAGGGATGCAGGTTCATTGATTTCAAGACGTATATGTAAGGCTGCAGTCCAAACAATATCTATCCATCAATTTCCCTCTCGTCCAATGCTTTCTATTGTCATGCAGTACAAGGCTGTTATTTCGGACTAAAATAAATGAGAACGGATCGTTGTGCTCAAAGAGGGTCGGATCCCACGTTCTCGGACGGAGTGTTGATTGCAAGAACCAACACTCTACTCAAATAAGTCGGATGTAAGAAGGCAGATTATGAAGTGTATTTATTTTTTGTTGCAAGGTAGATTGTTTTTTTTTGTTGCGAGGTAGAAAAAGTGATTTTTTTGTCGCGAGGTAGAAAATAAAATTACTGTGTGTTTGTGTGAGAGAGTTTTTTTTTTTTTTTTTCGCGTACGATTTTCTTTTTCCTTGTAGATCATGTAGAATTCTACATGATTTGGTACAAGTGTAGAATCCTACACGTGTTTAGTAGTACTGTGATCCATTTGAATTTTTTGAACGATAACGTTGGAATTTTTTTAACGTTCGAACGTTAGAATTAATTTGGAATTAGTACTGAATCTACATGCTAGCTAGTACTGTGCTGTATGTGATCCGTTTGAATTTTTTGAACGTTACGTTCGAACGTTCGAACGTTCGAATTCCAAATGTGATCCGTTTGAATTTTTTGAACGGTCTAACGTTGGAATTTTCTTATTAGTACTGAATCTACATGCTAGTACTGAATGTACGTACATGGTACAGGGGGGTAAATAACTTGCGAGAAGTCCACATATACGAACAAATAATTACTGAATTTGCGAACAGGATGTAACCCTAACCATATTGGGAACAACTTTGCCACACAGAATGCCAAAAATGATGTGGTTTGACTCTCCAAAGGGCAAGCATGAGGGTATTTTTGGTGCAATTGCAGGGCACAAACTAACTTATTGGATAGTAATGACTCCAAAAGTATCCGGTCCAAGCAATGAATACATTCATCATGACTCATCAAATGCATATTGGGAATAACTTTGTCACACAAAATGCCCAAAATGTTGTGGTTTGAATATACAAATGGCAAACATGGGGGTATTTTTGGTGCAATTCCAGGGCACAAACTAACTTCTTATTGGGTAATGACTCAAAAAGTATCTGGTCCAAGCCATGAATACATTCATCATGACTCATCAAATGCATATTCGAAACAACTTTGTCACATAGAATGCCCAAAATGTTGTGGTTTGACTCTACAAATGGCAAACACGGGGGTATTTTGTGTGCAATTCCAGGGCACAAACTAACTTATTCGGTAATGACTCAAAAAATATCTGGTCCAAGCCATGAATACATTCATCATGACTCATCCAATGCATATTGGAAACAACTTTGTTACATAGAATGCCCAAAATGTTGTGGTTTGACTCTACAAATGTCAAACACGGGGGTATTTTTGGTGCAATTCCAGGGCACAAACTAACTTATTCGGTAATGACTCAAAAAGTATCTGGTCCAAGCCATGAATACATTCATCATGACTCATCCAATGCATATTGGAAACAACTTTGTCACATACAATGCCCAAAATCTTAAGGTTTGAGTCTCCAAATGGCAAACATGGGTGTATTTTTGGTGCAATTCCAGGGCACAAACTAACTTCTTATTGGGTAATGACTCAAAAAGTATCTGGTCCAAGCCATGAATACATTCATCATGACTCATCCAATGCATATTGGAAACAACTTTGTCACATAGAATGCCCAAAATGTTGTGGTTTGACTCTACAAATGGCAAACACGGGGGTATTTTGTGTGCAATTCCAGGGCACAAACTAACTTATTCGGTAATGACTCAAAAAATATCTGGTCCAAGCCATGAATACATTCATCATGACTCATCAAATGCATATTGAGAACAACTTTGTCACATAGAATGCCCAAAATGTTGTGGTTTGACTCTACAAATGGCAATCATGGGGGTATTTTTGGTGCAATTCCAGGGCACAAACTAACTTATTGGGCAATGACTCAAAAAGTATCGGGTCCAAGCCATGAATACATTCATCATGACTCATCAAATGCATAGTGCGAACAACTTTGTCACATAGAATGCCCAAAATCTTAAGGTTTGACTCTCCAACTGACAAACATGAGGGTATTTTTGGTGCAATTCCAGGGCACAAACTAACTTATTGGGTAATGACTCAAAAAGTATCTGGTCCAAGCCATGAATATATTCATCATGACTCATCCAATGCATATTGGAAACAACTTTGTCACATACAATGCCCAAAATCTTAAGGTTTGAGTCTCCAAATGGCAAACATGGGTGTATTTTTGGTGCAATTCCAGGGCACAAACTAACTTATTGGGTAAGGACTCAAAAAGTATCTGGTCCAAGCCATGAATACATTCATCATGACTCATCCAATGCATATTGGGAACAACTGTGGCACATAGAATGACCAAAATCTTAAGGTTTGACTCTACAAATGGCAAACATGGGGGTATTTTTGGTGCAATTCCAGGGCACAAAATAACTTATTGGGTAATGACTCAAATAGTATCGGGTCCAACCCATGAATGCATTCATCATGACTCATCCAATGCATATTGGAAACAACTTTGTCACATAGAATGCCCAAAATCTTAAGGTTTGACTCTACAAATGGCAAACATGGGGGTATTTTTGGTGCAATTCTAGGGCAAAAACTAACTGATTGGGTAATGACTCAAATAGTATCGGGTCCAAGCCATGAATGCATTCATCATGACTCATCCAATGCATATTGGAAACAACTATGACACATAGAATGCCCAAAATCTTAAGGTTTCACTCTCCAACTGACAAACATGAGGGTATTTTTGGTGCAATTCCAGGGCACAAACTAACTTATTGGGTAATGACTCAAAAAGTGTCGGGTCCAAGCCATGAATACATTCACTGACTCCAAAAGTATCCGGTCAAAACTATGAATACATTTATCATGACTCATCAAATGCATATTGGGAACAACTTTGCCACTCAGAATGCCCAAAATGTTGTGGTTTGACTCTCAAAATGGCAAACATGATGAGGGTATTTTTGGTGCAATTCCAGGGCACAAACAGTCTCATTTGGTAATGACTACCAAAGTTTTTGTACCAGGCCATGAATGCATATCACATGACTTACGAAATGCATGTTGGGAACAACTTTTAAATGCATATTGGGAACAACTTTGACACACACAGTACAGACAATGATGTGGTTTGTAGATACAAATGGCACACAAGACAGTACGGTATGTTAGGTGCAGCAGTCTACGAGATTCTACATGTGACTAGAGGATTGAAATACATAACCTTAGTGTGATCAAAAGTTTCCCTTCTGAAAAAATTATGGCGCGGGAGGGGTGGCTGGCACAGGTACGTGATCTACTTCTACAAATATAACAGCGCGCCCAAAACCAGACAACACACAGAAGAAGTTAGGGAAAACAACATAGTACAGAACCCACGGAAAAATTCTACACACAAAACATCGTACACATACTACACGAAACACCGTACACACACACACGACACACGACACACACAACACACACAACACAAAACACCGTACACAACCCGACAAATTATTAGTACACACACATAACCACACAAAAAGAAACACATGATTCTTGATCGGCACCGTATTCAGTAAATAAAATACAAAAAATATGAATGCTATCGGAAAGACACGACGAAGCAAAAAATCCGAGGGGAAGACCCTTCGAAACAACAAAACCATCCGGCCCGGTGATCATCAAAATACAGGGGACAACAACGGTAAGAAAAAAAGAGTGAAAACAAACACCGCAATTACTAACAAAGTGTGTAACAGTAATACCACAACTATGAACGCATCAAAGGGCAACAGTAAAAAAAATGGTTCCGACAACACAATTTCTACTACTACAAACACGGAAGAACAAAACACCATCAACCAGAGTAACGAACCAGCGCTGACCATTACCAACACAACCACCACTACAGTAACGAACCAACAGAAAGAAGGAACAAAAACCAATGTGGTAGAGAAAACATCTAACGGAGAATGCTACAATTTAGAGGATGTTGCCGAACATGTCATGAAAAATATCCAATATGACAAATTGGCAGAGGAAGTGGCAAAACACTTACGGAAACAAGAGAGGGAACCACATATAGGGGTGGGAAAGGTAGTAATGGTACCTAAACAAACGGAGGCAACCATGCAGGGAGAGGGGAGTTACAATGCCGGCGACACAAGAGAACGAGCAGTAAGTACAATTACAGACGAATATGGACTTATAATAGACAACGATATGCTCAAGGCTTTGAGTGATATGAGTGAAAGAGTGGAGAAGCAGCTAAGGGATTACGTCAAAAAACATTGGTACCCCAACATGAAGTTCCCTATCAATGACAAGGTAACGGCGCTTGTAATAAATAAAGCTGTTGGAGAAAGTACGGTTATGAAGCCACCAAATATTCCACTTGCGGCATTCTGTTCCTTTTACAGGAAACGAGTAGGGACAGTACTGACTGCATTGAGGCACAACTCACAAACATTAGCGAGAAAAAACTGGATAGGTAAATACAGGTGGGAGAATTGGTTGTTGAAATTAGGATTTTGAGAATCTATTTTTGGTCCGACAACACTAACATGCTGCCCGTTGATACTTATGATACTTCCGTACAGACGATTACAGAAAAGGTCGAGTCCCTATCACATTCCCTGGTACTGTTGCAGTTATTCAAGACACAGAATATGAAAACACAGGTATTTTAAACCCTCAATACAGAACATACAAAGACGCGGAAGATGAAGATTTTTATTATTTTGTTACAAGAATCATGTCGGCAATCAATCCGACAAATTCCAATTTCAAACAACGGAAGGAGAGGCACTTGCTGAGTGATATATTTACTATAGCAGATGAAGCATTTGCATTGGTACTAATCTACAATGAGCATCATGTATGGGTGAACCAGCAGCGGCGAAAGGGTGATGCCACGATTCCGCGACAAAAAAAAAAATTCTGCGATTCAGACAGTGGAAGCAGAAATGGATGGATGGAGGAAGGTCGCGAGTTGTTCAGTGACTTGTGCGACAAAATTGGCGAGATGCGAAAACACCCAGAAACAGGAAGGAAATTGGAAGAAATGATGAGGGACAGATTTAGGAACGAAAGTTCGACAAATTACACCAACAATAAGCAGGGCGATGCAAATATTACTAGTAGCAGCTCCACTAATTGTAGTGGACCAAAAAAGAAAAAGAAAAGAAACGTCTATATTGATCCGGCAATAACAGCATTGATGAATGAAAGTTTATCTATGGGTGAACTAATGTAGAAAATAACAGTACATACATAATACAAAACTACTACTAATCTTGAACTTAATTTTGAGAATATTAGAAATAATGGAGGATTCGTAATACGTCGCAATAGGAATAAATCAAGCATAATAGAATCTACATTTTAAAAAGGGAATATTGTAGTCAAGAAATATAATTCACAACTAGGGGAGCAGAATCGAATTGTTGTTTGGTAGATTAATATTTTGGAATTAATACTGACTCAAGATTTCTTTTTTATTCGTGAATAGAAGTAAGTGTTGTTCGTACAGAATAATAATTCGGTTCTGCTAGAGACTGAAATAAATTATTTTTATTTGAGAGTAGAGTAATGTGCATCACGCGCACAGAAATAGTGCTGAGTTTACATATACCCTTATACGATCGTCGCGAATTTCAGGGTGTCCAGAAATATTGCCGTGTTAAAATCACGCACAAAATTTGTGCGCGAGAAGTAAATTCGAACCCCGCGAAACAGTTCTCGGACGGGGATCCCCCCCTGTTGTTGCTGATAAGCTCTGTTTTTTGGTTCAAGTTTTTTCATGTTCTTTGTTGCATGCGTCTCGTGTGCTATAATCACGGGCGGGTTTGATCAATCACCTGTCTAAGTCGATGTTAGTGTCGTGTAACATGTCAGTAATAGATAACAGTATTATTTGTACACATTTACTTCCATCTTCTTGTACCTCAGCTCAGAAAGCGAATGGTTGATTTTTGGAACTATCTTGTTGCCGGTCTTGTGTCTTGTTGCCGGTCTTGTTGCTGGTCTTGTCGAGTATTGAAGGTGCGGCGGGTTCGATCAATCACCTGTCTAAGTCGATGCCAGGGTTGTGTAACATGTAAGTAATAGATAACAGTATTATTTGTACACATTTACTTCCATCTTCTTGTACCTTGACTCGGAAAGAGAATGGTTGATTTTCGATCTGTCTTGTGAGCACTCTTGTCTTCGTGAGTTTTCAACGTTCCGACAATTTTTTTTGGTACTTAGTGTGTTACTTAGAGTGTTACACAAAAAGATGCGGAGTGCTCACCAAACGTTACCTCTGTAGACTTCTACATGGTTTGTGTACTGTTGCATTTTAAGTTTAGTTTTTTTTGTGTACTCTCACGGTACGGTACCAAAGTCAGGAATACAGTCGGGGAATTATTTTCCGTTTGTGGAATCTCTGACGCCAATAACATTAAGAACGACACCATCAACCAAGCAACAGTTATTATACCGCAAACACTACAGTAACTTCCTATTGCAATGCCGGTCTTGAGAAACGTAGACGTCTTTGTAAAGGCTCGTGCCGACATTCGGACGCAGTCGGCGAGCGGGGGACTGATCACTCTTCTGGCAGCCTTTACGGCCTTCTTGCTCTTTGTGGGCCAGATCTACGTCTACATCTTCCCCAACCCAATCCACACACTCCACTTGTCGGAATCGATGCAATTTCCAATGCTTGCTTCCGAAGATGCGGCGGGGAATGCCTACTGGAAACAACTCTACGACGCAAAGGGAGCGCTTCCCCTCTATTTCAAAATCACTTTTTTGCACGTGCCCTGCGACAGCGTCGATGTTATGCTCAACAGCGAGCCCGTTCGGGGGGACGACTATTCGGGATGGGGTGGTGGCAGTGGGGGGCACGGCAAGAAACACAAGAAGAAAAAGCCCATCGATCGGAACACGGCCACCATCCGACAGTATTTGCCCCGAACGTCCGAGATCAAGAAAATATTTGGATCGGAAAACTCTCCGGAGGCCAAGGCACACAGAGGCAAGGGTTGCACCCTCATGGGAAACATGAAGGTACCGATCGTTGCCGGGACTCTCTCGATCGTCATGACCCGGGACGCCTGGAGTGAAGCCCTGAATTATTTCATGTCCCGGGCATACCTATCGGAAGCTGAGGCCAAAGCCCAAGACATGGCTCACAAGAACGATTTCAACGTTACCCATTTTGTGCACGAAGTTCGGTTTGGCAAAACCGGTGGCAACTATAAGAGTCTGACGGCGAGCGGATACGTTCCACCCCTGGAAGACAAACTACACAAACTCGAGAACAATCTGAACGGGGTTGCGCTCCAGGAAATCCGGGTCAAGCTCATTCCAACCGTCCACTCCAACCCGGGACTGCTGTCGAAGGTATTTGGAAGCGGGAACAAGCCGGCGTACCAGATGAGCGTCGTCGATCACACCATCTCGCCCGAAACCATGGTGGCTGCGGGAGGCGGGTCGGTCTTGCCCGGTATCTCGATGAGCTACGATGTCATGCCCTTGGCGGTCCACATCGACGAGCTCAACGGGGAGGGTGGCTTTTTCGGATTCCTGGCCTCGCTGATTGGAATTGTTGGGGGATGTTTTGTCACCGTGGGACTCTTTGCGGGATGTGCCGTCAAGTCCGTCCAGGCAGTGGCCAAGAAAATAGATTAGCAACCCTGTACCGATGGTTGAGCTGTAGACTCTAATTAGAAATCATAGGTCGAGACGCCACCGAATCATTGCGAAAATTGAGATCGTTGTGGTTTTCTAATTTCTAATGCATATGCACCGTGATGCTTATTCTAGCTAGCGTTGACCAATGCATGGATGTATTGGATTGGATTGGATTGAATGGGTTGGCGCATGATGCATCCTCTCGCAGTACCGATAACCGCATGCAATCCATCGCTGCGTATTTGACTGCGCTTTTGTCGGTCGCAACCTTAGGAGCACCGCATGCGTGGGTCGAGACGGTTTCGCTGCGAACGGCGATCATAGAAATGTCAGATTATCTTCGTCTCCATTCACAATGTTCGTATCTGGCACCGGTAACAGGTGACAGGCGACTCCCAACCACGCTCC
Organism: Pseudo-nitzschia multiseries; assembly: GCA_037355745.1. Taxonomy (NCBI): domain Eukaryota; phylum Bacillariophyta; class Bacillariophyceae; order Bacillariales; family Bacillariaceae; genus Pseudo-nitzschia; species Pseudo-nitzschia multiseries. The sequence continues at coordinate 10,930,087 of CM074782.1, read as the reverse complement.
ATCGCATATGACATTTTGTAATATGATGGTTACGTTTCTATGGATATAAAATATCTACACTCACTATAGAGCTCTCGGGATAATTAGGGTGAGCAAGTCCCACACTTCTTTATAAAAGAAGTATCAAAAGTTTCTTCTCAAGTCCTATATACTTCGAAAATTTGTGATCGAATATGGCTTTACGCATCATATCGGGTAAGCATGCTTGGAAAGCCCTTGATCAAATAAAATGCTTTAAGCATCATTTCGGGCAACCAACGTCTTTCACATTGCTTCGAGTTCGAAGCACAATACAATGCACCTTGGATAAAAAAGCAGATACTGATGGTGCGAGCATTGCTAATATTAGCTTCCTTTCTCTTCGCAACAGTAATTGCAGATTCCTGTGTAAAAGGCGACAGCGAATCGTTGATGGACTAATCCGAAGTTCAATCTAGCTCAATGGCGTGCTCGGCATCATTTCCCTCCAGACTGGCAGAGGTCACTTTTTGCTGGAGGAGAGAAAAAGAGTCGTTGGTAGAACAGTCCGAAGAGGAATCCATGGGCGCAGTGGCAGGGATGGCATTCGACAAGGAACAGGACGACGACAATAAGGAAACCGATGGCGTTATCTTAGTAGAGATGGAGGAGTGGGAAGTGGTCGTAACGGCCAGAGTTTTAGCTGGAACACTCACTGCGGTCTCTACCTTCATCTTTTTACCATTCTTTTTTTTACCAAAGCTGTAGTCCGGGCGGGAACCTCGACGCTTTCCTCTACCAAAACTAGCTTCCTTTTCTGCCTCGACCTCGGCTACTGCCTCCCCCATATCGTAGGAATTTCCAAAATGGCTCGAAAAGTCCATGGTTGCTGGACAGGGACCCTTCTTCGATGCCACAGTCGGGGAACTGTACCCGAGTTCTTGCACCGCGTAGTACTCACACTGTGAACTACAGTTGATGTAAACGTTGTACTTGGTCGAATCAAAACCAAGTTCTTCAAACCGTTTGACACCCTTGTCCAAAAAGGTCACTCCCTCCTTCGGAATATGGTCCTCGCAGTAGGCGTTGGAACAGGCGTGACACGGAAAGAGAATCCCCCCCGCATCACTTCGACTCTTACCACATATGACACAATGGTGGTGACTACAGCAATGAAATTCCTTGGTGTGTCGGAGGCCAACGCACGAAAGATGGACAGTGTTCGGGCACTGTCTACAACAAACCAGAGATCCCCCATCACCGCACATGAGGCAAAGGTCTGTGTGCTCGTACGGTGACCCCTTTTTCGGCTTCAGAACCTCGAATTTGGACTTTTGATCGCTCTTAAGCTCTCGTTCAAAGACCGATGTCTCTCCGCCATAGTCGTAATTGTTAGCAGCCAAAACGGGAACATGGGACATGCCATACCCAGACCCCTTCCCTTCGATTTGCAAAATCCGGGACTTTCGTTGTCGCTTCTTGTTCTCGAGATTCTTGATGTCGTTCCAAAGATGTGCAATCCCGGCAAGGTTCTTGGGGATATTGGATTTTTCTATCCGTTCCTGCTGTTTTCGAATCTCCCGAAAGTCAGCTCCCCCAAATAACTGGCTGTCCGAAAATTCCTGGGTGGCATCAAAGGTCTTGGCCGACTTGGAGATCCCCCCTGTGAGTTTTCCAACGGAATCCGATTCCTTTCGAGCTCGATCCGTGATTTGATCGATGTCTTCCGCCGACGGAAGCGAGTTGTTAGAGGAATTTCCGAAGACGGCCTCGCAGCCAAACTTGATGTCATCCCACAATTCTCCCGCCGACAGGCCACGGGGTCCTGTATCATCTCCGGGGTTGTACATACCGGTGGTCTCTTTGTTGACCATTTCCAGCAGAAGCTTCTTCTCGGCCCGCTCTAGCATGCGCTCCTCGACCGTCCCGGCCGTCACTAGACGATAGACGTGAACCTTGTGTTTCTGCCCGATGCGGTGTACCCGTGCCATGGCCTGAATGTCCGATTGTGGATTCCAGTCCGAATCAAAGAGAATACAAGTATCGGCCGTTTGCAGGTTAAGTCCCATACCTCCCGACTTGGTCGACATGAGAAACAAAAAGTAGGGACTATGGGGCTCGTTAAACCGTTTAAGGAGGTAATTGCGCCGTGCCCGTCCGGTGGACCCATCCAGACGGCAGTACTTCCATCCCCTCAAGACACAGTAATCTTCGACGAGATCTAACAGTTTCGTAAACTGGGTAAAGAAAACGGCTCGGTGTTCTTTTTGAAAGAGTGACAAGAGGAGCATGTCCAAGACCGCCATTTTCCCCGACGCTCCAACCAGGTCTTCTAGAGTTGTCTCATCCGGGTTGGTTTCCGCCCCCTTGAACATGAAAGGGTGGTTGCTGCATTTGCGGAGCTGCATGAAGAGGTTTCGAACGAGATTGGCGTTGGAACCGGAAATGGCAGAATTGCCAGCGTCGCTGTCGATGTTGTTGTCGATTCCGGCCAGGGTGGAAACATCCTTCATCAACAATGCCTTGTACCAATAGGTCTGAGATTTGCTCAAGGGACAGTAGACCTTGGTTTCCAGTTTTTCCGGAATGAGTTTCTCGACCTCTTGCTTGAGGCGTCGTATCATGAAAAGTTCCAATAGCTTCTGGGTCTTTCCCAAAAAGGCCTTGTCGATGATGTTTTCCTTGAGATCAAAGTGCTTGTCAAATGGTTCCGCAACGGTGAAGACTTCGGGATACAAAAAGTTGAGGAGGGACCACAACTCAAACAAATTGTTCTGGAGGGGAGTGCCCGTCAGTAGCAGCCGATTGCCGGCGTGCAATTTGCGGACCGTTCGGGCAATGATCGTATCGTGTCCCTTGATCTTGTGACCCTCGTCGAGAACGAGGTAATGAAAGAAGGTTCTTTGGAAAAATGTAAGCAGGGTTGGAACCTTAACCATGTCGTATGTGGTCAAGAGGACATCGTATTCGGCAACGTTCTCGACGAGTTGCCGTTTTTGGCGGATCTGTTCCTCTTGATTCGAGGCGTGCAGTCGAAGAAAGCGGAGGGACGGTGCCCACTTTGACATTTCGTTGGACCAGCTGGACAACACCGAGAGGGGACAAATGATCAACGACGGACCAGTGATGCCCTCCGTTTCCTTGAGGTGGCACAGGAGGGAAATGGTCTGGATCGTTTTTCCCTGTCCAATCGGAGTGGCAATTAGAATGCAATATCAATTAGAATGGGAATTAGAATGGTAACATAAATGTCAAAGGCAATTAGAATGGCAATCGATAGAATAAGTCGATGCGCGACAAACAGCGGGTGAGTATTTCACGATACGGAACACTGTTGCATTGCACTACACGAACAGAATGTTCTCACGCAACACGGCACATATTGCGGTTTACGCACCAATCCCATTTCGTCTCCAAGAATCATTGAGAGGTTCTGTTGGTGCATCCCAACCATGAACTCCAATCCCTTCATTTGATAGGGCCTCAAGATCGCCTGTTCAATTCGTTTGGGCTGTGTCACGGGCGGGTGTTCAATCTGCGGCCGATCTGGTCGTTCCGCCCGGTAGGCCTCGAGTTCGTCAAGAACCTGCGGCTCGCAAAAATGCCGCAAGAGGTCCAGGCGGTCGGCTAGAAAAGAACGTCGCAGGTCTTTTTTCCGTGAAATCTTGTCCTTGATCACCTGGTTGTGCAGCTTCCGTTTGGTTTCGTACGCGGGTTCGCGATGTGGCGCGGCGTTGGAAGCCCGCGGTGCTTTCCGCTGGGCGGAAAGCTTAGGGGGCTGCTTGGGTGCGTCTTCCTGGTGATCGCCGAAGACGTAGGTCATTCCCTGGACCCGGTAATTGTTTCGCCGCAAGACGGTGTGGCCCTGGATTTGCATCGTCGTCGAAACGCGTTTTCGGCCGGTGCGTCTCGGGGAGGACAACGGTGCGGAAACCGACGGATCCTGCCGAGAAACAGAAGCAGGATCACCAGGATCTGGAACCGTATTCGTCATCGTGCGTTCGTCGTTGTTGGCGTTTCGAAACAATACGCCACCCCAAATGCAAGGATAGAAAACGGTCCAGCTTAAACACAATGATAATGAAACCGTTTGAAAGGATACCAACGATTTTCCGTCAACTATTATGGATATTATTAGAGATTCCGACGAGTAATAAATCCCCTTTGACATACCGGTACGTAATCTTACTGTAAATTACCGCAATCGCAATACCAGCACGTCATGCTACGTAACGTGCGGCATATGATTACCTCAGCGGAGAATTGAGTTTTGGATGAGATGCATCCAAACGGACCGTTTCCTGGACCGAGCGATAAACCAGCCCCCGTACGGTACTCGTACATACTCGACGGTGCGGAAAAAAAGACCGGTAAACCACTGCTACCTACCGTACGCAGGTATCACTTAGCATGTGCGCGATAGCCTCAGTACTTGGCAATTCCCACTGTACCGGTACTCGTAGGCACTGGATGTGAAATGCTTGTACTCGTGAGGGTGCACAATATATACAACCCAAAATACAACAGTACAAAAACCATGTAGAACTCTACGTGAGTAGATTAAGCGTGCGCAAAATCAGCGAGAGAGATGCTACACATCAGCGAGGCACGAACTCCACTGAATTCTGCATCAAAAAAACTTCCAAGTCCGATCACTGCAAATAACACGTGAAAAATGCAAACACAGAAATAATTTTGGTTCATATCATGACAGAAATTGTTCATCGATTACATGTAACATCTAATCGCTAATACAAGCAATCGATCGATTGACGGATCGATCATTCCCTCGAGGCACAAAGCCCGCTGGGATGTGCGTCAACGAAAATTCAAGTCAGATCACTGCAAATAACACGCCGACATACAGAAACAGAAATAATTTTGATTCATATCACATCAGAGATTGTTCATCGAGGACATCAATTACATGTAACATCTAATTGCTAATACAGTTAGAGACCAATACGATCAATCGATCGATCATATCCTACACTAGGTACATGAAAACTTGAACTTTGAAACACCCTGCTATCAGCAACAGCAGGGGGGGATCCCCTATCCAATAGCAACACACTCCACTCCACTTGACAATCCACCAATCGAACGCTGCCACCGCCACTCAACGAAGCTGGAAATTTCCTCCCTGCCTCTCATATGGGTGCATCTTCCAAATCAGCTGAGTCATAGTACAGTCTCCATAGCAATGCTTGATCTTGGCAATGGCTGTGTTCACATCATTCCCCCGGTCTAGGAGGCGCTCCATACATCCCCAAAGAACCTTACGATTGCAATACTTGTACTTCACCCGCCTGCATTCCATGGCAGTGAACTCCCTTGTCGGCTTCCTCCCTCCTATTCCATTTTGATACTCATCCCACAAGGCTTGGATGGTTTGTGGTCTATCAAACAGGAGCGCTCGTCTTTCTACCACTGGAGCCCCTTGACGCAGATTTGCAGATGGTCTGCTGCTTGCTCCTACTCCTCCAACTCTCCGCGCTGCTGGTGCTAGTGTCAACCCTCGAACCATCTGACTAACAATCTTAATCTGCCTTTGAAGCTCAGCAAGCTCTGAGATCTGATGGTTCCTCATCTCTGCTACATTGGTTTGAGTGGTGGATAGCTTGGCATAGATAGCATTCCTCCACTGCTGCCCCCCTCTACCAAACGCCCCTCCACCATCTCCTTCTTCACCCTCAGGGATCTCATCCAGCCACACGATTCCATCGATATTGGAAGCAACAACTTCAGCTCTACGAATAGGATTCACCCCATCCTCAAGTCTGCCTTGCAACAGCTCATATCTGCAAACAATCTGTTGCTTCAGTCCAAGGGGGATATAATCTGCAACAGCAGAATCAAAGCAAGCCCAAAGCAACAGCTTTGCTAGGATAGCAGCAACGTTGTCCCCAAAGGCTCCTCGAATTGCAGGAGCTACTGAAGCACAAAGCCAGTCATCTGTTAGGCCACTTTCATCCTTCTCCTTGTACAAGCAAATCCCATGATGGGAAAGCTTGCTACCAGCATTGATATCCGGCCAGTCCAACTGTACATCCAAGTACCAATCTTGCATACTCTTAGTCTTCCATCTAGCTCTATAGTTAACATCATCGCAAGTCACCCCTTCTCTCCTAGCCATAGTTGTAGCCCACTTCTTCACTGAATGAGTCCCTAGCTTTTGCTGCCTTCCAAGGGGCCTAAACTGATTGCCTTCAATGATAGCCTTCAGAGCCTTTTGGTATGCCGTCTTGCACTTGTCGGCTTCCTTGTTCTGGGCTTTCAGTGGGGACCTGGAGTCTGTATCTCCCTCAGCAAACAGCCGTTGACTCAACCGGCCCGCACCACTACCAAGCCATGCCTCCAGGTAGATAGCAAGGCCAATGAGTACACAGTATCTGTGATCCATAGCACCCATCACCAGCTGTAAGGGACAATCCCCTCGTTGTGGATGTTTTTGACCACCTCATCTGAATCGTAAGATAGCCAGCGTATGTACTACTAACCTGCAAGTTGGCCTTCTTCATGTGTGAGGTGTCATCCCCTCTTGCAATCAAGTGCAGCTGGACTCGGAGCATCGCCATGTGCCGGAGGCTTTGGAGGCTGTCTTCAATGGCTGTGAGGTTGAGCATTTGAGCAAACTCTTCATGAGTGAAGGCCCTATCAGCAGACGTTATGATGCCAAGCTGCCGCGTTTCCTTCTTAGCCACAGCTTTGATCAGTCGATTGATCTTGATAGATCTAGTAGGATTGCCTGTCTCATTTGTTTCATCCCAAGCTGCAGTGTTAGTCATGAAGTAGGAGATAGCTTTTTTCCAATATCTCAAAGTGCTAGACCACCCACCAACTGGATTATCATCTATTCCTGGATCCTCCCTCCCATACACCTTCAAACACATCCATTTGTAGATGTGATTTGGCGTAACAGTGTTGAGCTCTTCCTGGTTGAACACCCGGTCGGTGGCATATTCATGCCCTCCAGCAATATGGGACATCAACTCCAACAAGATTCAGTGGTATCTTAAGAGCTGAGTGGGCGGACGGGGGCATTCACATCATTGGGTAGAATTGAATCCGGTCCCCTTTGGGCCGGTCCTCTTGTTCGACGGGGGATTGTTGTTGTTGTTGTTGTTGTTGTTGTTGCTGCTGCTGGGGGGGGGGCGGCATAGCCATCAGGCACGACATTGTCGTCGGCGTCATCTAGGACTTCATCCTCCTCATCCTCATCGTCAGCAGCTAAGGCTAAGGCAGCTAGCTCACCTAGGCCATTATCTTCAGCTTCATCCTCGTCCTCCTCTTCATCCTCGTCCTCCTCGTCCTTGTTGTCCTCCTCTGGAGGCTTCAGTGTGTCATTGTCAGAGTCACCAGCATCTTTTGCTGCTGCAGCTGCTTCAGCTCTTTGCATGACAGCTGGCGCACGCCAGATCGCTGCAAGGTCCTTTGCTTGCTGTACAACCCTTGCCTCCTCCCTTGGTGTTCTTGTTGCAGGATCCATGTCAGCTAAAGCTGCTGCTGCTTGGACTCTAGCACGGCATTCGCGGGCCCTTTCACGGGCCCAAATGTTCTTCGGATCCATGCTCAGCTGACACGGCATCTTGTTGTTCTTTGTTTGTTGCTTGTTTTGCTTCAATCGATTTGCAATTAGATAATATCGATAAAAAAAGTAAGCGTTTGGCTAATTGATCAAAAAACAAGTGATCTAATCTAATCGGAGTGCAATCGATCGATTTGCATGTGGATGAGAATTAAGAGAGCAAAAGCACATAAAATTATTTCCTTGGTAATAAGCGAGTCACTCACTCCTATTCGGGAGTTGCATAAGTGAGTCACTCACTATTCGGGAGTTGCATAAGTTGCGCACCTCTGTGGGAAAATGCAGGGCTACAAATCAACCAGTAGTGCAACTATGCTAAAATTGAAAATGCGAACCGGTACTCTACTCTTAGTGTTGTCGGCGAAAAATACGGACCATTGTTAGCATCAAATTCAATTTAAAAAAACCCGACAAAACGAAACAACGACCAAGGTGCGGATTTGGAGTAACAACAGAGATATGATTATTTTGATGATCGAGTCTTAGAATCAAATGCACCTCCACTACTTGGAAATCCTTAAGTGGTAAAAACGATATCAGCCTAAGGCTATAATCGGTTAGAATAAGACATATCCAAAGACCTGACCAATAAGTAAACACTTGGAATCCTTAAGTACATTCAAAAGAATATACTTGATATCCCGTGAGGAAATTACTTATTGCAATCAAGAAAGTCGATACCGATTTCGGATGGGCCTCATTTATCTACCAACTCTACGAACAAGCATACGCCCCACCGGATAAGAAACACTTAGCCTCATAAAAGACCAATACCATCAAATGACCAATACAGTAAGACCGACACGACGCTAATACAGCAACAGCACCAGTATTGGTACGATGAAGATCAAATAACCGGGGAAGATCTCTACCATGTAAAATACAGAGAGCCCCAATACAGTGAAATATACAGTAAAAAATAAGAGTGTCTCTCTGAGCTCACATCTCTTTAAATTTCAATTATCCTATACCTTACGATCGATTTTGAGAGTAACAACAGGTTATAGAGCCGTTATACCCTCCACTAACAAGTGGATACCTTAAGCTACCTATCTCCGCCCCGTACAGCAGCTCCACTATTGGTTACAGCCAGAGTACACTTGGTAAGGGACTCGCATCGCCGGGCTGTATCAATAGACCTCCCCCCCGCCTCTCTCTTTCCTTCTTTCTTCTCCTCCTTTACTCGCGTATCAAGGGGTGTATACAGATCCTTCTACCAAGAATCTTCTTCTGTAATACACGACCAAGAAGGCTACGTATCACGGGGTGTATCTACAGAACATTCTACCAAGAATCTCCTTCTGTAATACACATCTAAGGACAACGATCGAACGATTATGATTACGTTAATACAAGATAAAGACCACCGCCGTCTACTACGATCGATCGAACGATCCTCCCATATCGCCGGCCAATTGAAATAACACCGACGATTATTACCAAGGTCACATTCATTCCATGACAACAGACGATGACTTCGTTTTGTCCTCCCTACGATCGAACGATTCTTCGACCACACATTTGACGCTCAAACAAATCCGCCGAACGCTGGAACGACGGCCATGCCTCCAGTAACCCCATTTGACTGGAATCAAATCCAGAAAATCGCAATCCGATTTGGGACATTCAACACCAAAGGCAATGCCCAGAAACATGAGGCCCTCAACAACTCATTCCACCATGTGTTAATTTCCTTTTGAAACTGGCTGTTGAGCTGATTCATCCAAAGGCAAAGAAGAGCAACAAGAGCTTGTAGCTGCAGGCCTGGTTGAGATGCCGGTCTGTTGTGGTCTAATATTTCTCTGATATCCACTACGATTGAACGCTAGTAGTTCAATCAGATCTATTCTGACTACCGGTGGGCTCAGTCAGTTAGATCTTAGGCTTGTAGTTCTACAGTAAGACGCATGGGCGTCCGATGCAAGGTTTAAGGTTGAACAATCAAATAATCTAAAAGGGGTTTAGGAGCATCACTTGGTAGGTCCTCAGAGTGCTCCCCATATACGGTATTGGACCAGTCTGTACTGGTACCTTCAGTGAGTACAAAATCTGGTACGCCCACTCTGAATCGGATTTTGAAGTGTCGGAACTTGGAGATGTAACCATAGATTCTTTTGGCTCTATTGAGATGGCCTTCCCTAGGTTGCACTCGGAAGCTTGACAATGTCATAACAGCAGTCTGCACATCAAAACGTCCAATAGCCATGACCCACTGAAGTGAGCCAATCATGCTTTGATACTTTTGGATATCAGTATCTCCTAGGAATGATGATGAGTCTAGCTCTGGGTGATCATTCTCAGCAAGGGGTGAATGGAATCTGGTGGTAGGTTTGCAGCCAAACATTTGTTCATATGAAGCCTCCATTTTCTCGATGAACTTGATAGGGTTCATACATAGTACACCATGTTCATCCCTTTCGAAACCACATCTCAGATGAAAGTTCATTGGCCCAGAACCCTTTAATTTGAAGTTGTAAGGTTCAGATTGTAGGATAACCAGAAACCTTTCAGGGTTGGCCATACAGAGGCATAGATCGTCAACATACGTGCATATGAGCTCATACACTGACTCCCCATGTTTGCTCTTGCCAGGCTTGATAAAGATTTCAGGCTCTGCTCTGGATCTTTCAAAACCTAGTTTGACGAGACAGGCAGCAAGTAGATCACCAAAACACTTCCCAGATGATCGAAGTCCATATAGAGCTTTGTAAATCACTAGAAGGTGGCCTTCTAGTGGTCCAAGTTCAGCACCAGCCTTGATACATACTTTTTCACAGGTGACAGCTTCGAGGTATGCATTACCAATGTCAGTTCCCCATGCTTCTAAGCTATTCAGTTCAGCAAGGAATAGGCACATGCGCAGGCCACGAAGGAAAACAACTCCTGCATACACACTGTGAACAGGAGCTTCAGTGAGATTGCCATTTGCAACTAGCCGGGCTTTGTGTCGGCCATCATACTTCACGGCATAAATCATGTGGACCTTGATCTGTTGGAAACCAGATGGTATATTGCTAGCCTTGTAGACACCTTTGTCAATAAAGGTGTCATATTCTTGAAGCTGTGACATTTCGAGGGCTATGGCATCCTGCCACTTGGTGTTACCATTGGCTGCGTCAAACTGGATGGCTTCTTCATGGTTGTGAGGTACCTTGAATCCATACTAGTATTGAGGAGCAGTGCAAAAGGATCGAAGCTTCGCTTGGTGGATTAGCCTGTCTAGCTTCTTGGTTCTTCGAGCAAGGGAAACAATGCGTTTGAGATGTTTCCAACCAGGTTTATCAAGCATGTCATTGTCCTTGGCATATTTGGCCACAGTAACAGGATCATCTGCAGCTACATTGGATAGTGGTTCATATGTCCGTTCCATATTTTCCCATTCAATCCATAGGTTGTATTTGGAACCTTTGTATTGGGGATGCTTGTTGTCAAGCGGGCCTTGGTGACCAAGTATGCGGCGAAATGACCAAAGTTTGCCATCTTCTTGAGTGACATCCCTGTGGATATAATTCATGACATCATTGTAGGCGATGATATCTTCAAGCTCATCATCTGTATGCTTGCACTTGAACTTGATGAAGTCCTTGTTTTGCTCAAGACTGTTTTCAACGTCAACAACTGTCATTCTTTTCTGTGTGCCATCAGGGAGGGCCATTAGAAAGGAGCGATCTTGCCAGTCAGCAACAGGGATAGCACGGATGGTGATGGGTTTGCCATCAGCGTCAAATTGGGCATTGCCTTCTTCATCAGTTACAACTACTTCAGATGGGCCAACAGATGGGGTAGCAGGATTGATGGGTGGAGGTGTGGCTTCACTAACATCAAAATATGCTAGCTCAGGGGGACCAAAATCATCTTCAGTGACAGGGACGCCAGCAGGGGTTTTACTGAAGATATGATAGGTTGGAGGCCTATCAAGAATCTCCCCATAGTTGTTAGGGAGTGGAGAAGGTACGTAGCTTCGTGTATTAGGAACCTTGGAATAAAGAAAGTTAGGCAAGGAGGGCTGTGGAAGGCGCATAGTAGATGATGTGGGCAAAGGATCAGCCGGTGGAGGATGCCAAGAGGAGGGACAGTCACCATAAGATTTAGGGGTGAGAGAAGCATCTTTGGCTTTGCGCCATGCAAGAAAGCCGTCATCAGTGAACAAGCCAGCACGCTTGTTTCGATGTTCAGGGTTTAAAGCAGTGCGGAAACCAGAGCGATCAAGGAGCTTATTGGTGATCGGATCCCAGATGGTAAAACAGAGACTATTGCCAACATGCTCAGCAATGCCAACAAAAGGGCCAAGGCATTCAGTGGTCTGGGAGCCAAACTGGGTGTCAGGGGTCTTGTAATAGACAGGTTCGAACCAAAAGAAACTGAGGTAGGGGCTGACTTCACCGAGGGTACCAGTAGCAATGTAGAAGGGCTGTTTATCGGAAAGAGTGGGATCAGACAAGTGGTTGAATAGACGTGCTATGTAGGTCATACACAAGAGCCAGAGATGAGGTGGGGTTCTCGTACGGTCCATAATCCTGTTGACGGCTCGTTTGAAGGTCTGGTATCGCCGTTCAAAGAAATTTTGGTGCTGATGATAGGGCTCACTTTGCCATAAGCCAATCCACATCATTTTGAGATAATCAAGAACATTTTTGCTGGACTGGTAGGATCCATGATCACAAAGAAGCCTGAGAGGTCTACCCCATGGTCGGACAAAGTTTTGGAGACATGGTAGGAAATCAGCAGTACTTCTCATTTCTTCCACATGAATGATATGAGATTTGCGACCAAAGAAAACTTGTGCAAGCTTGGAGCCTCCATTGATGGCAGGGGTATCTGAGTATACGACATCAGAGAGGACATCATCATTGAAAGGTCGGACATTCATGGCAGGCTGTGGGGATTGAAATCTTTTAAAGATGTTTCCATCAGGACTAATGGATAGGGAGCCATATTGCGTGGAATTGTTAAAGGTAGCTTTGATGCGATCAAGGGAGATCCATCCAAAGAAGGGCTTTAACAATAAGTAATCCATATCAGTGGGTGATTGAATATGTGATGCAGCAGTGATGGAATTGGAAGGGGATCGTAGAGAACACCGACTGAGGACTTCTTGGTGGATATAATCAGTTGGACTGAGCCAAAAGGAGGTACAAGAAGCATCCAATGTCTGGAGGACTGAGGTGGCGCTGCTCGACAGAAATGAGGTGATGGAAGGAGAGGTGCCAAGATTGACATCACGGAGTGCGCCAAATTCATCATAATCCTGATATGGGAGCATGGTGGCAAGAGGCGGGTATTGCTGAATGAAGGTGTCATCCTGGGGGGTTATAGGTGCCATCAAGTACAGAGGGGTTCCAATGTTGATCACTTCTCAAGACAACATGTGGAAGTCGGGCATATTCTTCACTGGTATACTTGCGCATTGCAAGGTATGGTAACCCATGTCGTATACTAAGTGGAAACACATGTCCATCTGTGGGGGTGATGACTTGTGTTCCACCCGCTTTGATGGAGGTATCAACAACGATAGAGAAATATGTTTCCATCTGTGGTGAAGATAAGATGGATGGGTGTTGGCCGGTGTAGGCACATTCATGAAAGATGATGATGACCGGTCCTCTGTTGGAAACAGAGTAGGCGCCACATGTCGCAATGGGGATGTTCTGGATCTGGTGATTGTTGATTCCAGTGACATTGACAAACCGAGGGGGAATATCCTTAGAGATGAGGCATGCATCATGTCCTATGATACAACCATTCGCGCCTCTGTCAACCATAGCATAACCAGGTGTGGAGACATTGGTTTTGCTAGAGTGATATACATCGATTGGGGTTGCTGGCAAAACAGGAGATTCACAGTCTGGTGGAGACCAATGGTGAAATTTTGCCGACAGTGAAGGCTGTCCAACAGGAACATAGACATTACCTTCCTTCTTATATAGGACATCAGGATTGTCAGCAAGGAATCGAGCTGGGTGTGTAGGGGAAACAGATGATTTGAGTGGCCGGTTATCAGATTGAGAAGATGCCTTGAAAACTCCGAGGGATTCATGGAATGCTGTCCTAGCTGAGGCTTCCTCTGTAGATGTAAGTTCCTGCTCAGAATGATGTTCATAAGCGCGCCGTGTGATGGGCTTGCTGGAATTGGGATCTGGAGCAAGTGCTATATCGAGGAGTTCTGTCTGCAGGCTCGCGACAAGTTTCTTCTTGTCATCTGTGGTGAAGCCAAGCCAATGCTTCATACCATGCTTGGAGAGTACCGACCAAACTGGAGATGGTAACCTGGTGCTTGGGTCTGGTGTTCTTCCAGCTTTGTACACAGCATAGTCCTGATAATTGCCAAAAAATTCTATAGGGGGCAAACAGGAGGATGTATCATCTGAGATGCCTGAATATGTGGAGTGTGTCATAGATGAAAGGTAATGTGTATGTGCCTTGACAGATGCTCGACTGCTGGGCTGTGTGAGTGATGCCTGAGAATCCAATCAAGTGGCTTCGAGAAGAAGAGTATTCTTGAGTTCACTGATAGCAATAGCTTCATGTTGCCGGAACCGGATCATATCATGTGACTCAGGTGGATCACTAACTTTACAGAATTGCTTGCTGAGCTGGAAACTGCTACTGCAGGCTTTGCATAGATGTGTTTTGACAGTATCATAGTCAAGTGGTCGCTGTGGGTCCCGGAGTTTGTTAAGGTGCTCTAACTGTGCAAACCATTGAGTGATGAACTTGACTTTGGAGTCTTTCCACGACCTCAAAACAATATCCAGTAGCTTCTGCATGACAAGAGAGGTGTCGTATACCTTGGACTTGGATTTGTCGTGTAGAGCTACAAAATCAAAGAAGGCTTGTCTACCATCCCTTGTGCTCGTATGACTTAGCACGCATGAGGAGGAGAGGTCACTCTGGAACACATGGAGGACGAGAGTCCAGAAGAATGCGCACTGCTTGTCATGAAGTGCCTTGATGTATCCTGTGAGGGGGGGGTCAGGCCACTTGGGATCAAGGAATGTAGCGATATCAATGTCAGTTCTTTCCAGTTTGGCCTTAAATTTTACAAGCCAATGTTCGAACTTTGCGTCATTTTGCAATGCAGGGAAAGTGGTTTCATCTCGAGATTTCCTGATCCAAGATTCGTATTTTAGCTGATCAATTGGCTTCGTTGACCGATTCGTTGCTCCATCTGATCTGCGGTCTTCCGTTACTACTCTATCGACCGTGGAGTCTCGTCTAGCCCTAACCATTCCACTCCAGTATTCCTTGAAGGCCTCCTTGGTGTAATGGACGCGATTTTCCCAGTCTAGACCTTGTTCAGTGAGGAGCCGTCCAAAATCAACAAATCGCTGTAGCTTTATCTGGACATGCCGGGTGAGGGATACTCTTGTTCCTCTATCTTGATATGTAGGTCGTTGATCTCCTCTATGAATAGGAAATTTGACCATGTTGTATACTGGCCAGCAATAAGTACGTCACAGAGGGTGCTGTTGGATTCCTTTGGGACGTCAAAGGAATCGTGTAGGAAGGTGGCTAATTCTTGGTCGAATGAAGGGAAGAGATCTGAGATGGAGACGTTGTCCTCCTCATCCTCTTGATCTGGATCATCCTGTTGGCCGGTGGGCATATTTGTAGGTGGCGTTAAGGGTGATCGGGTTGCCGCGCTACCGGGACGGAGGGAGAGGAAGCGTCCGGTGGTCTTGCTTCTTGTTCTTCCTCCTCAAGGAACGCTAGTCATCAATTGTCGGCCTCGGTCGTCGTTCGATGATCTGCTGTCGTGGAGCGTGATTCTTGGATGGGGGGGGGGGGGGGGGGTTGCTATCGGCGTGTCCAATGCAGTGGGCTTCTAATAAGGACCTCAACGAACTTGTAATCGGATTAGAGAACTATCGACCGTCGTCCGTAGTCGAGTCGGTCGATGATCCGTGTCGGATTGCGTCTTCGTCGAATTCTTCTGCTGTTGTCTTCTTCTGCAAGCTTCAACAAGCTTGCGACTGTTAATCTGTTAATTTCCTTTTGAAACTGGCTGTTGAGCTGATTCATCCAAAGGCAAAGAAGAGCAACAAGAGCTGTAGCTGCAGGCCGGTTGAGATGCCGGTCTGTTGTGGTCTAATATTTCTCTGATATCCACTACGATTGAATGCTAGTAGTTCAATCAGATCTATTCTGACTACCGGTGGGCTCAGTCAGTTAGATCTTAGGCTTGTAGTTCTACAGTAAGACGCATGGGCGTCCGATGCAAGGTTTAAGGTTGAACAATCAAATAATCTAAAAGTATGAGATGAAGAGATGGTTCTTGCTGGAGAGCAAGCGTCTCTTTTAAAGATCATGTTGCCGCTAATACAACACGATACATACTGCCGCTAATACAGCACGTTACGGATATTTTATACGGTAAAATAACGTGTTGTCGCTAATACAACATGTATTTTGTACAGCAGGAAACAAGTTCGTGAGCAGCGCTTCGAACCTCTGCTGTCTTTTCTTGAAAACAGAACACTTAACAGAAACTAGCAGATGCTAGTATCTGGCATGTGTTCTTTCTTTGATCTCTAAGTATCGAATATTTTCGATCGTACGAGTGACGATCATTTGGCTCGCAAGATTGAGCCATTTGGTCAATAATGAGATACTTGGCTCACAAGATCGAGCCATTTGGTCAATAATGAGATACTTATCTCACCAGATTGAGCCATTTGGTCCATAATGTTAAACATTATGATTCGCGTGCAACCAAACTGGACGCGTGCAAGTAAAGAGGCCGCGCGCGTCTGAAAGAATGAGATACCATTGTACCATTGTTACATGTTGCTACGCCGGACATGAAAGGAATTTAATACCATGATCTAGAAGACACTGCTGGCCTGTTCCTCACAGACGACGCCGACAGCGAAGGACCCAAGACACTGGCCCCAGATCCGGTTACCATGCTCAAGGAAATCATTGTAAATGCAATCATGGATATCATTCCCCCCAAGGAACAAACTGAGATCAATAAAGGACACATATCCACCCTATTTGCAGACGCTTGTTTCTGGTATGTCGCTCCAAACAAAACAACAAAGAGAATCAGAAACAAACACTCGATGTACAAAGCAGGAGCACTAGCCATCGAACAAGGACAAGACACCCTTCTCATAGAAATCAGAGCAGCACACTGGGGCTTCAAACCAAATTGGGATGCAGTACACTTTGACGAGGTCTATGACACAAAAATCTACAGCTTCCCTGAAACAAATGACGACATCGAAGACACACAAACTGCAGAAGGCACCAACATGAGTCAACTGACTAATCTATTACAGCAATTGGTCAACAATGGCAACAACAACAACAACAACAACAACAACGGCGCCAACCACAAAGCGACACTCGACCTACCATGGAATCCAGCAACCTTACCACCACCAGTTAAGGAGAGATACAATAGAAGAGATGAATTCCTCACCAGTGATGACATGAAAGACTTCGAAATCACCTACACGGACTCATCAGGAAATGAAACAATTGTCAAGCAAAACTTTTACCTTCACAACCTAGGTAGTGGTAGAAATGATCAGCGCCTAATCACTAGAAGTGGTGATTGCTTTGATCTAACCAGAGCCTCTGACAAGTCCAAGGAAG